>SKCR01013716.1:0-17076 GCA_019454045.1 Zanthoxylum bungeanum
GTCGTCGATGACCTTTGGTGGGTACCCTGTATCATATCACCAAGTCATACCAGATTAATGCACCAGCAATCGGAAGTCAAGTACCTTTTTGACGAATCAAGCCGAATTAAGTCCAACACCAAAAATTCGGCCAAGACAATAATATTAGACTTCAAAATATATCATTGTCCCACATCGATTAGGTAATAAGAAAAGAAAGCTTCCTACGAAGTCAATAAGAGAGGCAGAAACCGACCCTTGACTTGAAAACCACATCCCTCCTCATGAGCATGTGTCAGATCCCCATAGCAGAGCCTAAGCCCTATTTTGCCCTGTCACCTAAGGCTAGCAGAGTTCATGTCATCTCAAAACCTCAACGCCATTCAACTCGAAAAGTACGAAACTCAAGTATGTGACGAGATTTTATCCCCACTAGATAATACTACGATTTCTTCGTATTTCCTGGCCCCTCCTACCAGTACTATACGCTACTGTCCATAGTTATTGTCAGTGTGAAGTTACTACATCGCCACCACACCTGAAAGCGGCCCTTTGACTCGGGTAGAAAGTAGCCAAGAATGTCGATGGTCGTAGAAGCAGTCTATGAGAAAGTCGTGATTTTACCCATCCTATTAGAGTCCCAAAGTTTCTTCACATGTTGAGCCCTATCCCAATATGCGCTACTGTCCTCAGGCACAATTAGAAATGGATTGCTACAACGTTTTCCCACAGGAGCCTACTATTGCTCATCACAGCTCCTAGACATCACTCCCCTCAACTAGTGCCAACAATGGAGTAGAATGAGGGCCAAGAAAACTGCCACATTGGAGTCCGTGGAATCCCATGGAGTCGTATTACTTCTCTAAAGAAAAATTCAGCAATGTTAGTGGCATCATCAGTTTTATGACATGCTATAAAGTGTGCCATCTTACTGAACCTATCAACCACTAAAGATGGAATCTCTACCCTTCTTAGTCCTAGGTAAACCCAAGATAAAGTCCATCGATACATCTACCCATGGCTCACTAGGTATAGGCAATGGTGTATACAACCCATGAGGCATAACCTTAGATTTAGCCTGTTTACAAGTTAAGCATTTATCACACAAATGCTCAATATCTCTCCGCATTTTAGGCCAATAAAAATGTTCACTCAATACCCCTAAGGTTTGGCAATTCCAAAGTGCCCATTAAACCTCCCTCATGTGCTCCCTCACTAACAACTCACGCATACTACAAACAGGAATGCATAATATATTCTCCCTAAATAGAAACCCATCATGTTGGTAGAATTTACTAAAAGCAGACTTTTCACATGCAAATAGATAGTACTAAAGTTAGTATCACTAGCATAAAGTTCTTTAATAAATTCAAACACAAACATTCTTGCACTCAATGAAGTAATTAAAGCATCACTTCGTGATAGTGCATCGGGTGATAATATTTTCCTACCTTGTTTGTAGCGGATTACATATGGAAATGTCTCAAGAAACTCTAACCATTTGCGTGTCGTTTGTTCAGCTTACCTTGGCCCTTCAGATGCTTCAATGATTCATGATCTGTGTGGTATCACAAACTCTCGAGGCCACAAATAATGTTCCAAGTCTCAAGGGCTCTCACTAGTGCATACAATCCTTGTCATATGTGGGGTATCTCAAAACTTCTCCATTAAGCTTCTCACTAAAGTAGGCAATTGGTCGTTTTTTTGCATAAGAACCGCTCCAATGCCTATCCTGGATGCGTCACACTCAATCTCAAATGTCTTCTCAAAGTTGGGTAACGCCAAAACTGGTGATTGCACAACTTCATTTTAAGATCTGGAATGCACGCTCATGCTTCTTTTCCCATTTGAAGCCAATAGTTTTCTTCACTACT
Organism: Zanthoxylum bungeanum; assembly: GCA_019454045.1. Classification (NCBI taxonomy): domain Eukaryota; kingdom Viridiplantae; phylum Streptophyta; class Magnoliopsida; order Sapindales; family Rutaceae; genus Zanthoxylum; species Zanthoxylum bungeanum. The sequence continues at coordinate 1,854 of SKCR01013716.1, forward strand.
TCCGTCAGTGTGCTGGCAATACTACTGAAGTCTTTAACAAATCTACGGTAGAAGCTTGCTAATCCATGGAAGCTTCTGACTCTGTCACTGTTGTTGGTGTTGGCCAATCTGAATTGCCTTCACCTTTTCCAAATCTACCTCGATGCCATCTGCACTCACAACAATCCAAGGAAAACAATTTTATCCATACAAAAAGTGCACTTATCAAAGTTAGCATACAATTTTTCCTGCATTAAACACAAGAACATGCTTCAAATGCATAACATGCTCATCTACTATGTCTCCTTATCTCTTTGTTTTGGCTATGGAAGTTCTGTCAGGTCTTCTTCGTAATATGGCTCTTAATCATGGTTTTAAGTTCCACTGGCGGTGTTCTAAGGACCGTCTTACTCATCTTTTCTTTGCGGATGACCTTATGATTTTTGTAAAGCGAATGCTTCCTCGGTTTCCTTGATCAAGGATTGTCTCTGGCAGTTCAGTGGTTTATCAGGTTTTAATCCCAAATCCAGTTAAAAAGTCTTTTCTTCTCCTCTGGTATCTCTTCTACCCTTCAGGGCCAACTGCGTCATGTTTTGGGGTTCCAAGTTGGGGATTCTTCGAGTGCGGTACTTGGGAGTCCCTTTGATTTCTACTAAACTCCGGGCCTCAGATTGTGCTTCTCTTGTGGATCGTATTGTCATGCGTGCTAAGAGTTGGAGTAGTAAAGTTTCTCTCTTATGCGGGATGGCTTCAGCTCATTAAGTCTGTTTTGTTTTCCATTCAAGTTTATTGGTCTTCCTTATTTATTCTTCCTAGTCTGTTATTAGGAAGGTGGAGACGATTATGCGGTCTTTCTGACAAGAAACCCACTTGGATTCGAAATCCAAGCAAACCCCAAGCAACGGACAGAACCCCAAGAACCGCGAATTTGATTTGTAGGAACAAAACCCTTCCAAGGCCACAAAGAAGACCCACAAAGAACTTGCCCTTGAGAACCTTTAAGATGAATCCTTGTAGTGTTTTGCTAGCAATGGAGACGCCACTAAGTATGCCAAACTTAGATAAGTCGTTTCAAACTTGAAAAGGGGAATCCCTCCCTTACAAAATTCGGCCATAGCCAAAGCTTTAAGCTTTTGAGTTTGCAATTTCGTTCATTACCCTCAAATGAAGAAGAAGAAGTAAGCTTAAATAGTGTTACAAAAAGAAACCCTAAAGGCATAAAGACAACGATGCCCTTTAAAAACGAAATTACACAAATATCAAGTCTTTAAGTCTTCAAATGCCTAGGAAGCTTTATTCTAAACTGATTGGGCCAAGTGAATTGGTTTTGGGCCCTTTCCATCGAAGCCCACATGCATCTCTATTTGTTTGTTGCAGTCGGCCATAAAACTCCGAACTAATCCCGCCATGGCTTCTCTGAGTCTTTTGGTCCTCTGCCTCGTAATTGGCCCTTCTGGTACTTGTAATGCGTCCTTTGGTTTGTTGTCGGCCTGGATCATGTCATCACTCCCTCTTGAAAAGGATTCGACCTCGAATCTGTACCTGCATCAAAAGGAGTTAAGTCAGAAACATTAAATATAGCAGACACATTATACTTACCTTGTAAATCCAGCTTGTATGCATTGTCATTAATCCGTTCCAAAACTTGAAATGGACCATCCCCTCTCGGTTGTAGCTTAGATTTACGTTGTTCAGGAAATCTCTCCTTGCGCATGTGTACCCAAACCCAATCTCCAGGCTGAAATACGACACGCTTTCTTCCCTTATTAGCATGAGAAGCAGCTCATTCTTCCGTTGTATTTGCTCTCTTGCTTTCTCATGTATGTGATTCACCAAATCGGCTTTCCTTTTTCCATCTAGCCCCGCATGCTCATCAACAGGGCAAAGGTAACAAATCCAATGGAGTTAGTGGCTGAAAACCATAAACAATTTCAAAAGGTGAATGAAAATGATGTAGAAGAATGAATGCTACGATTATATGCAAACTCAATAAATGGCAAACAATCTTCCCAAATCTTCAAATTCTTGCCAACTATAGTGCGCAATAATTGAGATAAAGTGATGCGTCCCACATCGGTTGCGGGGTGCCTCCTGGGCTGGTTTATAAGGCAGGGCCAACCCTCTCCCTTTGAGCTAGCTTTTGGGGCAGAGTTAGGGCTTGGGTTCTTATCAGTTGGTATCAGAGCCACCACTCCGTGTGAATGGCCGGGTGTCTTGGGGTTCGGCAAAACGCCGACTGAGGCAGTCAGTCGGTCTCAAGGGGGTGGGGATGATGCGTCCCACATCGGTTGCGGGGTGCCTCCTGGGTGGTTTATAAGGCCAGGGCCAACCCTCTCCCTTTGAGCTAGCTTTTGGGGCAGAGTTAGGGCTTGGGTTCTTATCATAAAGTCCTATTAACGACCTCTGTTTGTCCATCAGTCTGTGGATGACATGTGGTAGAATACAATAGTTGGTGCCTAGTTTAGCCCACAACACCTTCCAAAAATGGCTAAGGAACTTAACATCTCTATCAGGTACAATACTCCTAGGTATACCATGGAGTCGCACTATGTCTCTGAAAAATAAATCTGCAATGTTTGTAGCATCATCGGTTTTATGACATGCAATGAAATGAGCCATTTTACTAAACCTATCAACTACAACAAAGATTGAATCCCTTCCCCTCTTTGTCCTAGGCAAACCTAACACAAAATCCATCGATATATCAACCCAGGGTTCACTAGGTACAGGCAAAGGAGTATACAAACCATGTGGCATTAATTTAGATTTAGCATCTTACATGTTAGACACTTATCACAAATACGCTCAACATCACGTTTCATTTAGGCCAATAAAAGTGCTCATGTAAAATAGCTAAAGTCTTAGTAATCCCAAAATGCCCCATCAAACCTCCCCCACGCGCTTCCTTCACAAGCAACTCACGCATACTACAAGCAGGAACACACAACCTGTTCGCTTTAAATAAGAATCCGTCATGAATGTAAAACTTTCCAAAAGATGACTTTGCACCAAGTAGCAAAAATCTCACCAAAATCAGAATCACACTCATATAATTCCTTAATCAAATCAAATCCCAACATCCGTGCATGCATTGAAGTAAGTAAAACATACCTGTGAGATAATGCATCGGCCACTATGTTTTCTTTACCTTGCTTGTAGCGTATAACATATGGAAATGACTCAACGAATTCCATCCATTTTGCGTGTCGCTTATTCAGCTTACCTTGACCCTTCAAGTGTTTTAATGATTCATGGTCGGTGTGGATCACGAACTCTTTAGGCCACAAGTAGTGCTGCCATGTCTCAAGTGCTCTCACAGAGCGCATATAACTCTTTGTCATACGTGGGGTACCTCAAAGCTGCTCCATTCAGCTCTCACTAAAATAGGCTATTGGCCGCTTTTCTTGCATGAGAACTGCTCCAATACTAACCCTGATGCGTCGCACTCAATCTCAAATGTCTTCTCGAAGTTGGGTAGTGTTAAAATGGGTGCACTACATAACTTCGCTTTAAGGTCCTGGAATGCTCACTCTTGCGCCTCGCCCTATTGAAAAACCAAACTTCTTTACTGCCTCTCAACTGCGGCGCGGAGTCGAAGAAATGACTGACAGAAGTCCTGTGAAGCTCCTCGCCTAGAATACCGCTACCCACTGAATGCTCGGCTAGCTGACCACAGGCCATTCCTGAAGCACATACAGCCACCTGCACCCCGGAACCTTGACCATCACTACCAGCTCAACCTCTCCACATTCGATGCCATTGCACTCACAACAAGCCAAGAAAAATAATTCTATCCATGCAAAATGTGCATTTGTCAGAGTTAGCATACAATTGTTCTTTTCGTAAAACATCAAGTATATGCTTCAAATGCAGCACATGCTCATCTACTGTTTTACTGTAAACTAAGATGTCATCAAAATAAACCACAACAAACTTACCTAAAAATGCACGCATAACATGATTCATCAATCTCATAAATGTGCTAGTGCGTTTGAGAGACCAAATGGCATAACTAACCATTCATACAAGCCATACTTAGTCTTAAATGCAGTCTTCCACTCATCTCCATCTCTCATGCGAATTTGATGGTATCCACTCTTTAAGTCAATCTTACTAAAAATTTTGGAACCATGCAATTCATCCAACATGTCATCTAGTCTAGGAATGGGGTGACGATACTTTACCGTAATATTATTGATAGCTCGACAATCAACGCACATACGCCACGTCCCATCTTTCTTAGGAACTAGAAGTACTGGTACTGCACAAGGGCTCATGCTTTCCCTACATACCTCTTATCCATCAATTCCCGTACTTGCCTTTGTAGCTCATTTGTCTCCTCGGGATTGCTCCTATAAGCCGGTCTGTTAGGAATGATTGCTCCAGGTATGAAGTCTATCTGGTGCTCAATACCTCTAATGGGTGGAAGCCCACTAGGTATGTCTTCTGTGAGTACGTCACTGTAATCCTGTAAAAGAGATGAAATAGACACAGGAAGCAAAGGGTCAGCGTTAGTAAAACAAATATGAGGCTCCTTATAGACTAACAATAGCATGATCTTGCTAGCCTTGAACGCTTTCCTCGCTTCACCCTCACCCATGTAGAAACTCTTTTTAACTCTCCCTTTTGTTTCCCCCTCACGTTCACTCACACCCCCCTTGGAAACTCCCACGGCCTTGGCCTTATTTTTCTCACCATAGACAACACTCTTACTAGTTTCGCCCAAAGTGGTGTTTCCCTTCGCTCTCTCTTTGTCACGTTCAAGTTGCAACTTAACCTGATCTTCGTGGACTTGTGCAGGTGTAAGTGGGTATAATGTAATGGGTTTTCCCTTATGCTGAAAAGAGTACTTGTTCTTGAACCCATCATGAATAACCTTCTTATCAAACTGCCACGGTCTGCCCAAAAGAATATGTCCGGCATGCATCGGTATCACATCACATAGGACATCATCCGTGTATGGCCCAATGGTAAAGCTCAACAGTACCTGCTTTGTCACACTTATCTCCCCACAATCATTTAACCACTGCAACTTGTAAGGCTTCGGGTGTCTCAAGCAGCTCAACCCCAATCGCTCAATCAAAGCTGTGCTAGCAACATTAGTACAACTGCCCCCATCTATGATCATACTACACCATTTGCCATTCACATGGCACCTAGTATGGAATATATTCTCCCTCTGCTGCACACTCTCATCCTCTACAACATGTGCACTCAAAGCAGCTTGACAACTAAGGATAAGTTATCCAGCGGGTATGCAGCTCCCTCATGGTCACTAGCATCCTCCAACTCTGGCATCTCCTCCTCAACATCACTATCGGTAGAGTACACCTCTCCACTCTTTTTATCAATCACTAAGGTACGCCTATGCAGGTCGCTCCAGCTTATAAAGTCTGTTTATTCTCCATTCAAGTTTATTGGTCTTCTTTATTTATTCTTCCTAAGTCAGTGATTAGGAAGGTGGAGACTATCCTTCGTTCTTTCCTTGGAAGGGTAGTGCGCTTATCACTACTGGGGCTAGAGTAGCTTGGAGCAAAATTTGTTTACCTCTTAAGGAGGGGGGTCTGGGTATAAAGAGTCTGGAAGCTTGGAATAGAGCAGCTATTGTCAAGCATATTTGGGTTTCTCTATTCTGGTCAGGTTTCTTCTTGGTCTACTTGGGTTTACTCTTATTTACTGAGGGGGAGAAGTTTTTGGGAGATCCCTCGTCCTTCTGATTGCTCTTGGAGTTGGCGTAAGATTTTGGAGCTTCGTTCTTGGTCCCGTCGGCGGATGAGAGTGAGTATTGGGAATGGTGAGTCGACTTTATTGTGGTTTGATAATTGGCATCCTGTAGGCCCGATTGAGTACTCATTGGGCGAGAGAGTGATTTATGATTCTGGCTTGGATAGGATGGCGACAGTTGCTTCCATTATCTCTGATTCTGCTTGGCATTGGCCCCCTTCTAGATCTGCTGCTCTTGTTGATCTGGCTCAGACTCACCTTCCGTCTCCTTCTAGTTTGAGGGAGGATATGCTGGTTTGGGAAGATGATAGACATGGGAAATTTTCTGTGGATTGTGCCTGGAATGCTTTGAGGTCGAGGAGACCCGAGATGCCTTGGTCCCAAGTTGTCTGGTTCCGGAAATCTATTCCCCGCCATTCTTTTCTTCTTTGGATGTCCATTCAGGGAGGCCTGTGTACTCAGGACAGTCTAATGAAATTTGGTATATCCTCTTGCTCGCGGTGTATCCTTTGTGGTTGTTCGAGTGAGGACATCGATCATCTTTTATTTCAGTGCCTCTTTTCATTGAGGGTTTGGTCGTCTGTGTTAGCCATGTGTGGTTTAGACTGGAGCTGTCGAGATTGGCGCCAAACTGTTGAGTGGCTTTGTCAGTTCTCTGGTGCCTCTTTATATCATCTTCTGGTTCGTCTGTCCTTTGCAGCGTCAGTTTACCATATATGGAGGGAGAGGAATGCTCGCACTCATGATATGCCTCTTAGGCCAGTTTCTGTTCTTCTATATGATATTGTTTTTGATGTTCGGAATCGTGTTAGTTCTTTACGTAAGGTGACTCCATCTTATGACAATAAATGGCTTCACCTTCGTGGCACTTGCCCGATGACATCTTTAGTTGATCTATTGTAGCCGTTTGGCTTTCTTCTAGGAGGGCTTGTCCTCTCTAGATCCTGGGGGATGCCCCTTTGCTCTTGTATAGTTTTCTTTTGGTTATAATACTTACCTTATCCAAAAAAAAGGTACGCCTATTGGGAGATTGTGAAGCATAGTGTCCCATGGCCAAACATTTGAAACACTTTACATCCTTAGTTCTAGCAGCTGCACCCTCAGGTTTTGGCCTAGTTTTGCTCGGTTCTGCAGCCTCTTTACCCTTGGCACTAGGTTCGGCCCTAGACTTATTAAAGTCTCCACTGAATTCACCCCTAGGCTTGTCAAAGCCTCCATCTCGCTTCTCATTCGGAACCCATTCCCTTTCCATGCAGAAGTAGCCTGAGTACCAAATCTGGATGTTGACTTTTTCTTGAGTTGCCTTTCTATCTTGATAGCCATGTGAAGCATATCCTCCAAATCAACATAATGATGCAACTCCACCATGTTTGCAATCTCTCTATTCAAGCCCCCTAGAAACCGTGCCATAGTAGCTTCTGCATCCTCAACTACATTTGCCCTGATCATGGAAACTTCCATCTCTGTGTAATAGTCCTCAACACTTTTGGTCCCCTGATACATATGTTGTAGTTTCTGATACAACTCCTATAGTAATGGCTGGGTATAAATCTCTTTCTCATGAGACCCCTAAGTTCTGCCCATGTCTGAACCGGTCTCTCATAGTTTCTCCTCCGAGTAGAATTGGTAAACTCAATTGCTGCCAGACTGATCTTCTTCTCGTCTGAGTAGTGATGACAGTTGAAAATCAATTCTATTTTATTTTCCCATTCTAAATAAGCTTTAGGATCATTCTTGCCTTGGAATGTTGGTATCTTGATCTTGATGCTACCTAGATCACCATCTACATCTCCTCGCCTACCATATCCTCTCCGATCATAATCCCCTCTTCTGGCATCAAATGCACCTCTATCATCAAACCGTCTATCCCTCCTATCATTCCTCCTATCAAACCTCCTGTTAGGCCTCCTATCATGCCCAGGCGGAAATCTCTCCTCCACATCATCAAAAACATCAGAATCATCAAACTCATTTTCAGCTTCCTCTTCATCTGGTGGTACATACTGTGGTGGTACATGGCGAGGTGGCACATTGTGAGGTGGTGGTACATTCTGAGGTGGTGGTACTCTGGGACCGCTACCAGTTTGAATACTTTCTACACTCTTGGACAATCTCTCCAAAGTAGTATTCATGTTCTCCATCATATCTGTAAATTTCCTATCCAAAGCCTCAAGCTTTTCATCAGTAGTTAGACCTGCCATCTCAACACTAAACAAACAGATTAGAAATAACAAGAAAGTAAAACAAATATCTAAATCCTCACAATCTCACGTGTTTACACTTGAATGATATCACTCCACTCGTGTTTGCACTCTATTTGGCTTTTACTCGATACTGTGCTCACAATCACTGCCTTTTTCCACTCTTGAGTTCGTCCTCAATTCAAATGTGAACCACACTCAATCCAAGAATACAAACCAAATGTAGTCCTCAAGCTAGCACGAAACACAACGGACCCAACAATATATATATATATATATATAGGGCAGGCGGAGGAAAACAAAATACGAACAGGAATAGTAATGACGGAGACTCAATCAATAATACTTAAACTAGAGTATTAATTAGAAATAAGGAGTTAACAATTAGCACAATGGAAAAAAAATAAGCATGCAAATTCACGGTCGTATGCAATTTCGGAGAGAAAATTTGGCACCGCTATAGAAATTTTGATGGGATACCCTCCACGGGAACCTAAATGATAATATGGAACAAACTAGATTCAACCAAAAATTTTCACTTTTTTACTTGAGCGATAGTGATCAATGAGGAAAAAAAAAAAAAAAAAAAAAACCCTTCCAAGGCCACAAAGAACTTGCCCTTGAGAACCTTTAAGATGAATCCTTGTAGTGTTTTGCTAGCAATGGAGACGCCACTAAGTATGCCAAACTTAGATAAGTCGATTCAAACTTGAAAAGGGGAATCCCTCCCTTACAATAATTCGGCCATAGCCAAAGCTTTAAGCTTTTGAGTTTGCAATTTCGTTCATTACCCTCAAATGAAGAAGAAAGTAAGCTTAAATAGTGTTACAAAAAGAAACCTTAAAGGCATAAAGACAACAATGCCCTTAAAAATGAAATTACCAAATATCAAGTCTTTAAGTCTTCAAATGCCTAGGAAGCTTTATTCTAAACTGATTTGGGCCAAGTGAATTGGTTTTGGGCCCTTTCCATCGAAGCCCACATGCATCTCTATTTGTTTGTTGCAGTCGGCCATAAAACTCTGAACTAATCCTGCCATTGCATCTCTGAGTCTTTTGGTCCTCTGCCTTGTAATTGGCCCTTATGGTACTTGTAATGCGTCCTTTGGTTTGTTGTCGGCATGGATCATGTCACTTTCCTTTGGAAGGGTAGCGCGCTCACCTCTTCTGCGCGAGGGGCGAGAGTTGGCTTGAGTAGAGTTTGTTTACCTCTAAAGGAGGGGGGCTGGGGGGATTAAGAGTTGGGATACTTGGAATAGAGCGGCTATTGTTAAGCACATTTGGTTTCTTTGTTCTGGCCAGGTTTCTTCTTGGTCGAATTGGGTTCATTCTTATTTGTTGAGGGGAGAAGTTTTTGGGAGGTGCCTTTTCCTACAGATTGCTCTTGGAGTAGGCGTAAGATCTTGGAGCTTCGTTCCTGGTCCCGGCGGCGGATGAGAGTTAGGATTGGGAATGGTGAGAAGACTTTATTGTGGTTTGATTATTGGCATCCTTTGGGCCCGATTGTGGACACGTTGGGGTGAGAGAGTGATTTATGACTCTGGCTTGGATAGGATGGCTACAGTTGCTTCCATTATCTCTGATTCTTCTTGGCGTTGGCCCCCTTCTAGGTCTGCTGCCCTTGTTGATTTGGCTCAGTCCCATCTTCCGTCTCCTTCTAGTATGAGGGAGGATGAGCTGGTTTGGAAGATGATAGGAGTGGGAGATTTTCTGTGGATAGTGCTTGGAATGCCATGCGGACAAGGGGAACCTTGCTGCATTGGTTTCGAGTTTTTGGTTCCGGAAGGCTATTCCCCGCCATTCCTTTTTACTTGGATGTCTATTCAGGGAGGCCTTTGTACTCATGATAGTTTGATGAGGTTTGGTATCTCTGCTTGCTCGCGTTGTATTCTCTGTGGTTGTTCAAGTGAGGACATTGATCATCTTTTCTTCCAGTGCTTCTTCTCTTCGAGGGTCTGGTCATCTGTGCTGGCTATGTGTGGGTTATTTTGGAGATGCCGGGATTGGCCTCAGACTGTTGAGTGGTTGTGTCAATTTACTGATGCCTCTTTACGTCATTTTCTTGTTCGTCTGTCTTTTGCAGCGTCAGTCTACCATATTTGGAGGGAGAGGAATGCTCGCACTCATGATATGCCTCTTCGGCTTGTTTCTGTTCTTCTTAGTGACATTGTTTTTGATGTTCGGAATCGTGCTAGCTTTTTACGGAAGGTGAAACCATCTTATGATATAAATTGCTTCACCTATCCTGGCACTTGCCCGATGACATCTTCTGTTGATCTTTTGCTTGTAGCCTCTCGGCTTTTCTTGTAGGAGGCTTGTCCTCTCTAGTTGCCTGGGGTATGCCCATTTGCTCGTGTATAGTTTTCTTTTGGTTATAATACTTACTTTATCCAAAAAAAAGAATACAAAACCAAGTGTAGTCCTCAAGCTAGCATGAAGCACAACGGATCCAATAATATATATATATATATAGGGCAGGCAGAAACAAAATACGAACAGGAATAGCAATGATGAGACTCAATCAATAATACTTAAGCTATAGTAATTAGAATAAGAAGTATAGCACAATGGAAAAAAAAATAAGCATGCAAATTCACGGTCGTATGCAATTTCAGGAGAAAATTTGGCACCTCTGTAGAAATTTTGATGGAATACCCTCCACGGGCACCTAAATGATAATATGGAACAAACTAAATTCAACCAAAAAATTTCACTTTTTTACTTTTTTTTTTTATAACGTCAGATGTTGATACTGTGGTTTTGATTTCAGAGGCTGGTTTTCAGGGTTTGATTTCAGAGGCTACTGGTCAGGGCCTGATTTCAGAGGCTACTGGTCAGGGTCTGATTTCAGAGGCTGGTCAGGGTTGAATTTCAGGGTCTGAATTCAGAGGCTAAGTTTCAGTGTCTGATTTAAGAGGTTAAGTTTCAGGGTCTGATTTCAGAGTCTGAATCTGATGGTTTATTTTCTTTTTTTTTTTCCACACTTCACTAGGGTTTTAGAAACAAATCACATATCCGCCAAAGAACATGCTTATTTCTTCAACATATGCTAAAGAACATAATGTATATGACGAACTATATGAAGAACACAACAAAACCCAGATCCATAAATAAACAAAATGAAAACAGAAACAAGATCCAAAAAGAGCTGAAACGAAAATAACAAAAACTGAAAATAAAAACAGAATCAAACAAAAAGTAAAGATAGGAAAATCAGACCTTGGAACCCTGAGCTCTAGATATCAAATGACACATGGATTCGAAATCCAAGCAAACCCCAAGCAACAGATAGAACCCCAAGAACCGCGAATTTGATTTATAGGAAAAAAACCCCTCCAAGGCCACAAAGAAGACCCACTAAGAACTTTCCCTTGAGAACCTTTAAGATGATTCCTTGTAGTGTTTTGCTAGCAATGGAGACGCCACTACGTTTGCCAAACTTAGATAAGTCGATTTTAACTTGAAAAGGGGAATCCCTCCCTTACAAGAATTTGGCCATAGCCAAAAAGCATAAAGTTGTAATATTCTCTCAAATTTGATGATTGTTTTTCAAAATGAAAAAGAAAGAAAGCTTAAATAGTGTTACAAAGAGAACCCTAAAGGCATAAAGACAACAATGCCCCTAAAGGCTAAATTACAAAATACCAAAGTCTTCAAGTCTTCAAAGGCCTGTGAAGCTTCATTCAAAACTGATTTGGGCCAAGTGAAGTGGCTTTGGGCCCTCTCTATTGAAGCCCACATGTGTCTCTATTTGTTTGTTGCAATCGGCCATAAAACTCTGAACTAATCCCATTATTACTTCTCTGAGTCTTTTGGTCATCTGCCTCGTAATTGGCCATTCTGGTACTTGTAATGGGCCTTTTGCTTTGTTTTCGGCCTGGATCATGTCATTCGGCCTCCTTTCCGGTTCCAGATGGTGCCTCTGCAGGGTGGGTCATGTCCTTACATCTGGGTCTCCCATTAACTGTTTTGTCCCTGTTGCCGGTGAAGCTGTGGGCTTAGTTGCAACTAATGTTTACGGGAATGAGGGGACTGTGGGTGAGGAGTTGTTGCCCATGGAGAGGTCTGATTTTGGTGTTAATAATGGTAATTATGGTGTAGGAATTGTTGCTAGTGAGGCAGTGACAGTGTCTGGTTATGCTTCTGTTGAACGCTTTGCTAGTGAGGAGTTGGTGTGCAATGTATGGGCTGTTTTGGCCATTTCCGTGACTGGTTATGACAGCTTATGACACTTTTCGTTGGGACTTTATGGTTGACGTCTTGCGGACTGTTGGTTTTCCAGAGAGGATGGTGGGTTGGATTCAGGAGTGTATGACTTCTACTATGTTCTGTAATTTTCCAAAAAAAAAAAAAGACTTCTACTATGTTTTCTGTGTCTATTAATGAGGAGTTGCATGGTTTTTTCTCTGGGGGCCGTGGGTTGCGACAAGGTGATCCTATGTCTTCTTATCTTTTTGTTCTGGTTATGGAAGTTCTCTCGGGCTTACTTCATAATATGACTCATGATCGGGGTTTCAAGTTTCAGTGGCGGTGTTCTAAGGACCACCTCACACATCTTTGTTTTCCGGATGACCTCATGATTTTTGGTAAGACGGATGCCTCCTCGGTCTCTCTGATCAATGATTGTCTTTGGCAGTTTAGTTGTTTACCAGGCTTCATCCCGAATCCAGCTAAGAGTCATCTTTTCTCCTCTCGTATCTCTCTTAACCTTAAGGGCCAACTGGTTCATGTTTTGGGTTTCCAAGAGGGTATTCTTCCAGTGCGGTATCTGGGAGTTCCTTTGATTTCTTCTAAGCTCCGGGCCTCAGATTATGCTTCTCTTGTTGATCGTATTGTCACGCGTGCCAAGAGTTGGAGTAGTAAGTTTCTTTCGTATGCGGGGCGACTTCAGCTCATAAAATCTGTTTTGTTCTCCATTCAAGTTTACTGGTCTTCTCTTTTTATTCTTCCTAAGTATGTTATTAGGAAGGTGGAAATGACTCTCAGATCCTTCCCTTAGAAGGATAGTGAGCTCACTTCTTCGGGGGCGAAAGTGGCTTGGAGTAGAGTTTGTTTACCTCTGAAAGAGGGGGGCTTAGGGATCAAGAGATTGGACACTTGGAATAGAGCGGCAATTGTTAAGCACTTATGGTTTCTTTGCTCTGGCCAGGTCTCCTCTTGGTCGAATTGGGTTCACTCTTACTTGTTGAGAGGGAGAAGCTTTTGGGAGGTGTCATGTTCTGTAAATTGTTCTTGGAGTTGGCGGAAGATCTTGGAGCTTCGTTCTTGGACCCGTCGGAGGATGAGAGTTAGGATTGGGAATGGTGAGAAGACGTTATTGTGGTTTGATTACTGGCATCCTTTTGGTCCGATTGTGGATACGTTAGGTGAGAGAGTGATTTACGAATCTGACTTGGATATGATGGCTACAGTTGCTTCCATTATTTCTGATTCTTCTTGGCATTGGCCTCCAGCTAGATCTACTGCCCTTGTTGATTTGGCCCAGTCTCATCTATTGGATCCTTCTAGCATACGGGAGGATGAGCTGGTTTAGGATAATGACAGTAGAGGGAGGTTTTCAGTGGATAATGCCTAGAATGCTATGCGGACAAGGGGTCCCTTGATGCGTTGGTCTCGAGTTGTTTGGTTTCAGAAGGCTATCCCGCGCCATTCTTTTTTGCTTTAGATGTCTATTCATGGAGGCCTATGTACCCAGGATAGTCTGATGAGGTTCGGTATCTCTGCTTGCTCGCGTTGTATCCTCTATGGTTGCTCAGGTGAGGATATTGATCACCTTTTCCTCCAATGCAATTTCTCATCGAGCGTATGGTGAACTGTGTTGGATATGTGTGGGTTATATTTGAGATCTCGTGATTGGCTTCAGACTGTTGAGTGGATGTATCAATTTATCGACGGCTCTTTGCGTCACCTTCTTGTTCGGCTGTCGTTTGCTGCGTTAGTTTACCATATCTGGAGGGAGAGGAATGCCCGCACCCATGATTTGGCCTCCTCGCCCTGTTTTTGTTCTTCTTAGTGATATTGTTTTTGATGTTCGAACTTGTGCTAGCTTACGGCGGAAGGTGAAACCATCTTATGACAATAAATAGCTTCACCTCTCCTGGCACCTACCCGATGACATCTTCTTTTGATCTTATTTTGCTTGTAGCCTTTCGGCTTTTCTTCTAGGAGGGCCTGTCCTCTCTAGTTGTCTGGGATATGCCCCTTTGCTCTTGTATAGTTTTGTTTTGGTTATTATACTTACTTTATAAGAAAAAAAGTTATGGAGGGTTGTTTCTGCTACGGCAATGAGTGAATCTGTTCCTGTTGTAGTGACTGGTGATGTCGTGTGTGTGAGTGCTATTGTTGGGGGTTCTGGGGCAGTGACAGTGCCTGTTAATGTTTTTGTTGAATGCTCTACTGGTGAGGAGTTGGTGTGCAATGCAGGGGCTGTTTTGGCCGATTCTTGTGTTGAAGTAGGATAAGATACTATTTTGGTGGCTGTTTCTGGGGGGGCTGTTGTTGCTACGGCAGTTAGTGACTCTGTTCCTATTGTAGTGACTGGTGATGTTGACAAGAACTCACTTGGGTTGGAAACCAAGCAAACCCCAAGCATCTTTCTCAAAACCCCAAGAACTTTGAATACTGATTTTGTAGGAACAAAACCCAACCAAGATCAGCCCCTAACCACCATGAAACTCACGTCCATGATAACCACAAGCATGAAATCAGATTGTATTTTGCTAGCAATGGAGACGCCACTAAGTTGCCAAGCTTAGATAAGTCAATTTGAACTTGAAAAGGGGAATCCCTCCCTCAACAAGGTTTTGGCCATAGCCATGGAAAGCTCAAGCTTTTCTCTCTTTCAAAATTCTGTATATTACGTTGGTTGTCCAAAAATACAAAGAAGAGTCATATAATAAGGGTTACAAAAGAGTAAAAAGGCTAAAATGACCCTAGAGCTAAAATTACCAAAAGCCCTAAGTCAAGCACCTCAACCACGACCATTAAGGTCATTTTGCACCTAAATAAACTTAAAACAAAGATTAGAAGCTAATCTCACTTAAGCTAATTAAGGTGCTTACATGCTATAGTAAATTGACGTGCTTCCGGCTAAGTACAAATCTAAGCATAATTAAGCCTAATGGCATAATCAACCATGCTAATTACATCATAAATAAAGTCAAAATGTCGAGCACAAATGACAAAAATGCCCCCATTTGGCCGAATTCAACATAGTCCCAAAATGGGGTGAAATCGGGTCAAAAGGGTGCTGGTGCTGAAGCTGCTCTGCTATGCTTCAGTCTGAGCTGATCTGGGTCAAATGAAACAGCTTGGGGACCT
>SKCR01013717.1:0-16533 GCA_019454045.1 Zanthoxylum bungeanum
GATGTTTCTTTCCGGCTCGGGTCTGCTCTTGTACCGCCAAGACCGATGTCTCTTTCCGGCTCGGGTCTGCTCTTGTACCGCCGAGACCGATGTTTCTTTCCGGCTCGGGTCTGCTCTTGTACCGCCGAGATCGATGTCTCTTTCCGGCTCGGGTCTGCTCTTGTACCACCGAGACCGATGTTTCTTTCAGCTCGGGGTCGGGTTACGTCCCACCGAGTCAGCTTCTTTGGACTGGGGATGTAACATTCCCCCAGAGCTAAGTCTTTCTTTCAGCTCGGGGTCGTGTTACATCCCACCGAGTCGGCTTCTTTGGACTGGGGATGTAACATTCCCCGAGAGCCAAGTCTTTCTTTCAGCTCGGGGTCGGGTTACGTCCCACCGAGTCGGCTTCTTTGGACTGGGGATGTAACATTCCCACAGAGCCATGTCTTTCTTTCAGCTCAGGGTCAGGTTACGTCCCACCGAGTCGGTTTCTTTGGACTGAGGATGTAATATTCCCCCAGAGCCAAGCCTTTCTTCAGCTCGGGGTTGGGATACGTCCCACCGAGAGACTTATCATCGGTATGGGAGCATCTCCCCCATGGTCGGCCCTCTATTGGTCTGGGGAGGAGACATTCCCCCAGAGCTAAATGTTCTTCTCAGCTCGGGGTCGGGTTACGTCCCACCGATTCGATCGTCATCAGCATAAGGGCAAAGCATTTTCTCCACGGGTAGATATCGGGATCCTCGTTGACTGAGCACATGAAGGTGGCAGGATGGACCAAATTTGCAGCCAAGGCATTTTTCTCTGCGGTTCCTGGAGTGACCACCGACGGATTCATCGGCACACCATCTTTTTTTATAGTTCCCGGCATCAACTCGCAAACTCGTTGTTACCGAGAACTAGGGGACAGATGTTGATGGTGTTTTCAGGACATATGTTATTTAAGGAGTACGGCATGGGTAAAAAGGGTAATTCTCTTCTCGGTCGAAATCATTAATGTCGACCCGAGCACATGAGTGTTATAAAGCCAAACAGGTAGAGACCGAACACTTGGTGATAGGTGACCGACCACTTTGGTTCGGATGACCGAGCATTATCAGATCGGTATTAGCATTCTCAGCTCAAAAGACCATCATGACCGACCTCATGAAGACCGACCAGATAGCGAGATATGCTCTAGAGATAAGTTATCATATTCTTATGGGGTAAGGGGATAAGTTATCCTATTCTTATGGGGTAAGGAGATAAGTTATCCTATTCTAATAGGATATGGGAGGTGAATGAGTCAGTGTCCTAATAGGATATGGGAAGTGAAGGTAGTTTCAACTATGAATCCTTATGGGAAAAGTAAATTGTTTCAACTAGGAAATTCTTGTAGGAGAAGGAATCTGATTTATACATTATTATAAATAGGAGGGTAGAGTGTGCATAAAAGGAGCATCAGAATCAAGATCAAGATCATAGCGATCAGACTTGTAGAAGCACAAGAGATATCAGAGAAGCATATCTCAAAGATAAAAAGTATCATTCGTTTTGTGCCCGTGGACGTAGGTTGGATCTGATCCGCCGAACCACGTTAAATCTCCTTGTTGATTGGCGTATTTATCTGTCTTTTGCTAAATTTGCTTTTGGTTCCCCCTTAACCGAACAAATTCACTATTGAGAGAGGATTGTCTCGGGAGTAATATTCCCATATTGCCCTGAGACCAAAATCTACCGTCAACAACATATATAGTAGAGATAGCCTCAAGTACTCACTGATTGAGTGATTTCCCAGTTCTTCATACAGCTTGATTATGGTTTCATCTTCTTCAGTGAAGCTTCCACGCTTAATATGAGGCCGTAGGTAATTCATCCAAGAAATTGTCAACTCTTACCATATCAAACAAACTTATAAGATAAAGACACCAAAATGAAATTAAGAATTTATTAGACATCTAATTATTCATTTACTTTCTCATCTATTTCATTATAATTAAAACTCTTGAGATTTTTAATTTGTTGTTCTAAACTATATGTACCAGCATATTATTGGCATCTCACTCCAGGATCTAAGGTGGCGTTTGGAGGAGTGGTGACGATTCGTACCCAAACGCGATATTAACGCTAGCATAACTTAACGTTAAAAATGGAAGATTATTTTAAAACGTTTTTGTGGATTTTATAATTTTGCCCTCCCGATACACAAGTTTGTGTGTATTAATTTTTTCTATATGTCCTTATTTATAATTTGATAACTTATATGTTTATACTATGTATCTAACCAAACAAGTAATTCTTTTGTGTAACGGAGGCATGAGTGATGTGGTATCACCAACAAATTAGTAAATGACATGTATGATTTAATATCCATATTTTTAGTTATTTTTTAATATTTTATCATGCGTGGTAATGGATTATTGGATTGTTACACGGATGACGTGGTACCTCAATTATATTGTAGATTTTCTCTTAACCAAAGACCTAAAGAGCTTATAAGCTAGCTTATACTCTAGTTTTTATTCAACAACTTATGAATTAATTTATACTTTCAGTACAATACTTTCTGCGAAACGCACCCTAAAATCTAAATCTCGTTTCTCCTAATATAAGCTATCAATTTTCGATCTTCTTTAGAAGTCCATGGCCCTTTTGTCGAATATGGCTTCTCACTACCTCCAGCCTTAACCAACTCAGTTTCAACAATCGGCAAAGCGGTTCACAGAGTTCGGTGCTATTTATTTTAGTTCAATACACATATAACCACCACCTCATTTAACTTCTTTCCATTCAGTAGCAGCCAGAGAGAGAAACCTGTACGGGCCAAATTGGTCAGAGGGTAATTTTGACTTTTTGCTTCGGGCCCAATACTAGACCCCCAGCATGGATCCAAGCCCAAGTCGTCACCACAGATTCGCACTAAAGGAACCCCCAAGGTTTGATGTTTATAAAGGCCCAGAGATCCACAAACCTAGGCCCAATAAAATATCACACGCCCAAACCATAATCAAGACCAACCCCACGACAGTCC
The DNA here is from genome assembly GCA_019454045.1 of Zanthoxylum bungeanum. NCBI lineage: Eukaryota > Viridiplantae > Streptophyta > Magnoliopsida > Sapindales > Rutaceae > Zanthoxylum > Zanthoxylum bungeanum. The sequence continues at coordinate 2,994 of SKCR01013717.1, forward strand.
ATGTAACGCCCAAACTCATAAACACCACACAGCCGTTCCAGCCTACAACGGGCAAATGCAATGAATACCCCTCATAAAGCCGACCGTCACCGAGGCTCACCCATACGAGTGATCAAGTGCGATTAAAGACATACCCATGTGGGTATATAAGAAAGGAGGCCTCATCTGGAAAAAGGGATGGAACTTCAAGCTCTCCTACTCATAATCTCGGTATACTCCCCCCATAGCTCTCAGCACCTCCAAACTACCGCCCTCACGGCAGCCCACAGGGATCAAGGTAACATCTGACCTTGCTCCTCCTTCTACGACTTTTGCACCTCATTTTCCTCACTGACTGGGCGTCGGAGTGCCTACGGTATCCACCTCACCGGTGGGTAGACCCTCAACTCTCACCCTTCCTCTTTGTTTTGTAGGATCGCTTGTGCCCCCCCTCATGAAATCTCGATTGTAGACCTCGGGCGAAATCCAGCGTCTACAAAACCCTAAATAAAAATGTAAACAGCCACCGACTACACAACGCCAAAATCCACATCTTCCCTCTTTTTTTCTTTTTCCTTTTCTTTATCCTCTCTTCTCTTCTCTCTTCTCTCTCTTGTTCTCTCCCTCTTTTTTTCACTGCTTTAAATTTCATCTTGGTTTTGTTTTATTTTGATTTCCCAAATCTTGAATTTGTCGCTCTATCCTAATATGGTGATTTTTAATCCAACCAAATCTTGTAATGTGGAGATGAAGGTTGTGGACTTCCGAGCACTCCCATGATGTCTGTATGATTATAATAGATTTATCGATTTTTGTTTATAATATATTGTATATAATAAAAATTTATTATATTTTATGTATTACTCTACTTTGTTTCTGTTTGAGAATTAATTTTCATCAACGCTAGTCAATGTGAGAAAATTAAAACGGTCTCGTAATTCCTCTATCTTCTTCAGTAAATTTTAGATATATATGTAATGCACAAAATTTTATGTTAGATTTAAATTTAACTAGATTTCGATTTTAAGGCATCTTAAGTCCTGTATAAAAGCTTAATTAATCGCCTTTTTATTTTCATCATAATTAATGAATGAAATCATGACAAACTCAGTAGAGGGCCCCTCCTAAAAGATAGATTAATCATTGATTGGTAGAAGCCATTATAGTGCTGATTGGTTTATAATACAAAATTCCTAGACAATTTTTCTAATTACATAAATAATTGTTTAATATGTGATTTTGACAAGTAAACTGTAAACTAACCCTATAAGAATAATATAATTAGTTTAACTTAATTGACTGACTTTCTATATCGAGGTAGAGTCGTTATCCATAAACTTAAGGTAACGTTGCTTCAAATTTATATTCTTAATTTATAATTTACTGTGCATAACTAGCTAGTTAACACTCCAATCACGTGTGAATCAATTTTTTTATGGTTCTTGTCATGTGATAGTAGAAGTTGGGAGCTCATTTTATGCATAAATTTATTTATGATATCATATAAAATTTAATGGACTAATTTATACACAAATACTAGCTCACGAATTAATGAATTGCCACAATTCTCAAAGCTTATATAAATCTTTTTACGTCGTCGTTTTTTTTTTAAATACAAATAATCGGAATCAAAACTCTTGAGTGTAAAGAGTTTGCTAAAAATAAGAACTGGTAATATTTTTTTGTACATAGCTATAATTAGAGTTAAGTTGGGATTACTTTTGGCTTATGAAAATAATATACATATGCATATATATATATACTAGTTTTTGCCCGTGCCTACGGCACGGTATTAGAGTATTTGCTCGTGCCTACGGCACGGTGTTACAAAATTAAATGATTTTATTTTTTAATTAAATGATGCCCGTGCATAATGCACGGTGTTACAGTATTTGGCCGTGCCTACGGCACAGTGTTACAGTATTTGCCCGTGCCTACGGCACGGTGTTACAGAATTAAATGATTTTATTTTAATTTTCTATTTTTTAATTTGAAAATTTTTGACCATTTCCATCAATCAATTCACTCTATTTCCTCAAATTACCAATGAAATGATCTGGGCCGTCAATTAAGTCATATAAAGAGAGCCGTTGGATACACTCTCTTTCCTCCAACACCATTCTCCTTTATTATATAGATATATATATATATATGGGGGGTCTAATAATAGTATTGATGAGGTACCGTACTCCGTAGTCTGACCACTATAGATTTTCAGAAGTCAATGATATCTAAGTATCTGACAATGTCGAGACATGGGGTATGGTGGTATCGTTGTCAAAGCCAATAACTCTTTGGAGATCCAACCACCAACCAGAAGACAAGTAGTTTGATGCAGTACTGTTCCGTTATTTGGATTTTGGGGTTTATAATTTTATATTGTGTCAAGAAATTATCAATCAATCATATCAGTAAAATCCATCATAGGTTTGGTTTGGGCAAAGACTCAACTCTTGAGTGAATTTTTTTAAGGTCATGAGCTTATATAAGGTATCTCACTCAACTCATACATAAGTGTGTCTACACTATTTTTCAATCAATCAGAAAGAATGACGAGGATGTTAAGGGAATATCCCTAAATTCTAGATTAAGTATTATAAAATTATGCAACCCTTAATTTTTTAGCTAACTTTTGAGTATTAATTTGCCAAAGAAGATTGTTCAAAATTTAGTCTAGGATTATTTATATTAGTATGGGGCCTGCTTTCTGTGCGGATTAAATAAAATTTAAATGTTATTTTTTATAATAATAAAATATTTTAAGAGAAATTTAATTATGAATATAATTTATATCTTTTAAAGAAAAGAAAAATCATATGGGGTGGTTAACCCAAAACAAAAGAAAATATTTTATGTGGCTCTTTTTTAAAAAAAAAAGAAAGGCTCAATATATATATATATATATATGACATACACCGAACTCGAACAATGTGCTTCTAAAGAAACCATTGGATTCATGGATGAAATTCTTGTTAAAAATAAGTAGAAAAAGATGAATTAATTTTTCTTAGATTTTTTTTTCAAAGAAATTCTAACTTGATATTTCCTTTGAACCCGTTCTGTTGGTCTTATAATTCAGAAGCTAATCTGCTCCAACCGGGCTTCAAATTTAAGTCCAGAAAACAAAAACCAAGCATTAAAAGCCTATGATGATAACAAGATTCCAACCAAAGCAATACAAACTTTATCATTACAAACAAAAAACTAATAAATTTATATACAACAATGCAAACAGAAACTTTCATGAGACCCAATTATGTTCCACCATGAAATGCATAATTAAATTCCAAATCAACCACTTAATATTAATGGAGCATAACTGAAACTTCTGGCAAACAGAAGAATAACTTCGTTTACACACTTTGAAAAGGGGCAGTCAAGACCCCACCCTAGAAAATACAACAATTCTACTATGTACACAGACTTGAAACGCCTCCATCAAGAGTTTGAACAGGTCAGGTCAGCATCGATCAGGAAGGCAGATCATCGGCCAAACCAACTGTATCATTCGTGACAGACTGTATTTGACAAAAAACTCATCTGGTAGAAAAGAAGAACGAAAAGAGCCATTTCTTTATTATACATGCATTATGAACCAAAGAGTCCTGATTTCTGAATGCAGAGTACTGTTCCGAGCAGCCAAAGCCCTATTCTTTCCCTATGTTGCAGGTACTAGCTCTTGAATATGAATTATCACTCAATGGAAACGGTATAATGTTGCTCCCTCAGCAAAGAAACGGGAAATCAGAACTTCAATATTATAACAGCAGCCATGAAGGGATGAACAGACCAAATCAGCTTTGAAATTCATAGCTTCCCAGGTTCAAGGGTGATCACCACATCTGTATTCTTTTGTATGATGCAGGGGTCAGGACACTTTGTTGAGACAGGGGGTGGGTGTAGTTCTCTATTCCCTTCACCATAGCTTCCTATGCATATTGTATCACCTCGGCCATGCCAAGTGCCATCTTGGACATTGTTCATCTCCAAAGTTCTGGCCTCCTGCTCATAATAAAAGCATAATCATTTTCAGATATATGAACTGTTTGACCAAGTTTCATTGAAGTTGCATTTGCATTTTTCTACAAACTGATATCTTATCTTCAACTTCTAAAAGTTTGCAGCACCATTTAAACACGATTAGATTTCAGCAAATAAGGGTATTGCACAGAAAATACCTGACATATTGTGCAGCAGGGACAGACAAGATGGTAGATGAAGTCATCCATAGAACTATCACTACCCTGAAAAAGTGAAAACAATCAAATTTCCATTAGAACAGAGAGATATTTCTACATAAAAGCAATTAATCAAAGGTGTAAGTTTCAGAAAGGGGGAACACCTAAAGATTCCAGCAAGATTCAACACACCTAAAGATTCTCAAATTGAAATATGAAAGAGCAATGAAAGAGAGTGGTTTATCAAAATAATACACTCGAAAAAAGAATGGACCCTAAATAAAACCATTGTCCACAGGTTTGGCAGAAGCCATGTTACTCATCCATGTTGACAATGAATATAATTGAATTAAGACCAAAACTCTTCAGATGATATAAGCAAATTATAAAACCTAAGAGAAAGTTCCCAAAACCTCATAAGTTTTGAACAACACATTATAATTGGCGACTCTGAACTCAGCATATAACCTAAGGAAAATGAAAGCCAGACAATCTTATTCACATTTAAAAAGAACCCAAATATATTATATATATAAAAGGTTACACAAGGTAACATAGAATTTAGAACTGTATGGAGGATGTATCCACCTTGTGAAAATCACAAACGTGACAACAACCAAATCAGACCGGTTTTGCAGTAACTATAACACCACATTTTGTGAATATGCAATCTATGGAATACAGAATCCCTTTGATATGTAAAACTTATCATGAACCAGTACATGATTAAAAGATAGAACAAAAAACTGATAAAAATAAAAGGAAATCAAATAACTAGTGCAGCCTACATAATAATGTTATTAAAGCAACGACGAAAAACTCACCAAGATGTTAAATTTCCTTTTCATCTGTGTTCGGAGAAAACCCATGTACCCTCCTATAGAAATGGAGAAGGCCACAGCCAAGTACAGAAAGCAATGCTGCCTAGTGATGATGAAAGCAATGAAATTCACAAGGGCGCCAATTGTGAGAATGAAATACGCAGTTCCCTGCAAAATTTCAATAAGAAACTCAGGGTTTCGCTAAATAAGCTTCATATGCGAAAACATCGAATTCAGCATCCCTAATGCTAGAATAACACAAGTATAAAAATATGTCAAGGATAACAAAAATCTCAATTATTCAAAAGTTGAAAAATGTACTTGAACAAAACAAGAACCAAAACCAGCCCGTCTCATGTTCTTCCCAAACCGGTAGCAAGGACAGCTGCAAAACCAAATACACTGTTATTCATAAGCAAAATAATAACATTAAATTTTTAATGGTATTATTCATAATACTAATAATGAAATTTGAGAAAAAACAAAAATCAAAAGCAATTGTGAAAGAAGCAAAACGGACTAACCAGGCGGATTGGAGAGCGATGCGACGGTCATCGAAACAGTCAAGGACTTCACCTTCCCACATCCTCAAAACGGCGCCGAATTCACCTCCATCAACATCAACTTCCACGCCGTCACCTTCCAGTGTCCTCCATTTCCCCTGAGTTTGTAACGCCACCGCCGAACACAGCATGTCGAAATTTACTACCGCCATCCCTTCAAGCAACCTCTCTTCCTCTTCTTCACCAACCACCTTCTCTTGCTGCCTGTCCATTCCCGCCATCCAGACGCCGTCGTCTCGCTTCGTTTCAGCTCTTTCTTTGATTATCTTCAAACGATCCGCTTCAATTCAACTATTAATTTTTTTTAAAAGAAAAACGAGAGTTTTTCTTTTTCTTTTTAATTTGTTTTTAAATAATATTAATGGGGTTGCTTTATTTGGATCTTGCGGTTCAGTGAGGGGGAAAGGGACGAACGTGTGTTAGGAAGTCCGGCCGTTGGCGGGCAATTAATGAGGGTGAGTGGGGCCCAGTGCGGCTCATTATTGACGTACAGCTGTTGCCACGTTGGATTTAAAATGTAAGAGAGAATCGCAAACACAATCCCCACTACCTGTGATCGCAAAACAAATTAACATTGTAATATAAGAAGTAAGAACCACCCAGCAATTCGCAAATAATAATAATAATAATAATAATAATAATAAACAGTATTATATTTGGAGGATCTGTTAACAGCCTCTGAAAGTTGCAACCGCATTTTTCACAATTAAAGATAGATTTTATGATAAGAATAGAACATAATAGTGGTTAGGTTTTGGAATATTATTAAGAAAAGAAAAAGGACGGTGATTCCACATCAGAGTGGATGCTGGATAGCAGGGCCAAGCTGGGTGGTGGGACCACGCCTTGGTGGCTGGTGGTGTGTGATTTTATCAAGATAAGCTTGTTATTATTTGTTAATATTATTGTTATTTCCCAATAAAGTATTGCATCACCCTTATCTCGATTATCAACTACCCCACGTGCAAAAAGCCATTTTGTTGCATCTCATGTTGACTTGTCTACGTGTTTCCGCTTGCTTATGACAAATTGAATTTGCCCGGCCCAAGTAGGGAATCAAGTCGTCCAGTTTCCATGTTTGCTTAATAACACTTGACTTGGGGACCAGCCGCTTTGGACTTTACCTGCTGTTCGCTTCTATCTTCAAGTTCACGGGTTATGCAGTAGCCATTACGTTGGTGTTGGTGTTGGTGTTGCCGCAGCATTAAAAAAAGATCCTGAATGATGATTCGGTCACAGCACGTGTATTCATCAATTTGGGCAGAACAGGGAAAAGCATTACTGAGAGAATTCACAAGAAACATAACTAATAATGTAATAAAAAAACTGGGATACATGAAGGAAGCTAATTTAAAAACAACATCAACAAGGGCCATACAGTGCAATTTGTTCCTTGTTAGCTCAATAAAAATTGTTGCACAACTGAAGTAAGAAAGAGTTATGTCCTGGCTGCAGGTCTCACCAGCCCCAATCCTGAACCACTACCCAAATGCTTAAAGTCTCTTGCTTCAAGTCCATCATCATGGGCAGCAAACCCTGTCCATACTTTTTCCACGTTCACCAAATTTCCCTCTTTACATGGCTTATTGCACACCAAACAAACCTTATCAACGGTCATAAATTTCTCAGAACATTTCGACATGCCCACACGAGCCTAGGGCAACGAGCAACAATGTGTTGGTCAGGGTAACCTTGTAGCTGGGGTAGATAAAGGACGTATCAAGGGAGCTGAAATTTCTCCCTTCGCTCTTGTCTTCTGTGAAATAGACAGGGAAGAGATATCAGCTTCAGTTTCTCCTTGCCTTCTGGACAATACTGTACTAGAGGAGGGGGCTTCAACCTTAACAGGAGCCTCCGGGGTAGCAGAGGGCTTCCTCTTCAAGAGATGTGACTTTCACACTATTTTCCCCATTGGAAGCCATGACTTTTATCATTGTATTGCGGAACAGCACCATGGTTTTGCTGATCAAATGCATCAAGCTCCCTGGCTTTATGCAACATTAACTTCTCTTCTTCCTCTTCCTTCTCCTGCTTCTGTTGACCAGCATGGGCAGCTAGCTTTCTGCCAGGAAAAGAGAAAAACAATCTCTTTAGTACGGAATTAAGTAAACTATAGACAACAAAAATTACAAATAAGTAATCAAGAAATGAATGCTTATTTGTATTTTTCAATTAAGAATAATATATGACAATAGGCGGCCAAAGCTACTAAATTCTGAATGTATGACAAAATTAAGAACATACAAACATCAAATCAACCATAACTTTGTATAAGTATAAGTAAATTGAACGTGATTTTTAAAGTGTAGTACATCAATACTTCATTTGTCATGTACTATTAACCTATTGGGTGATTCCAACATTACCATTACATGCACACAATTAATTCTCTTTGATTCTCAAATCTCAATCGATCCTTCCTCTTTCCTGTGGCCGATTGAATATCCTACTTCATACAATCAATTTAATCGAAATCTATAAATATAACACACTTTTTTCGTCAATTCAAAGTTGAAAAAAAACAAAAACAAAAAAATAACTTCCCTTCTAATCACAAGCATAGCCTCAAATTAAATGAAGCAAAAGCACAACAATGAGAAACAAACCCTAATTTTGAAAACAAAAGCATCAAATTAGACCTAATAAGTATGCTTGTTTGCCTATATTGTACTAAAAAAATCTTTTTTTCACCGAAAGTTTAAATCGTTTTGAAATTACCTACAATCACACTCAAAAAATAATCACTCTATACTCGAGAGGGGTGAATTGGATATTGGTCAAATATTGCGGAAATAATTTTTTTTTACGATTTTAAGTTTAGACTTCAATTTCTACAATTAATACACCCAAGAATTAATTTTATCAATGGATAACTATTGCTAAATAATTTGAAAATTTAATATAAAACTTGCAATAAATTAAAGAGATATGGTTAGAGAATTTGACACCGAGATTTATACTGTTCGGACAAAAATGACCACATCCAATCCTGCTTTCCACTATCAAAAAGTGATTCCACACTTTACACCGTGATTTTTCCGTGACTCACTCACAAGTCACAACCAAGAGTTTTATCCCATAAATTCACTTCAAATCTTTACACGAGAGTTTTATCACCTATGTTCACTCTTAAACCTTTTACAACCAAATCACCATTTTAAGTATACTCACTCAACAAGAGATTTCATAACCACAAATATTTGAACATAAAGGATTTATAATTCAACTTGGGTACTCACAAAGGATAAAGAAGATTAAAGATGTGAGTTGCTAACCCAAATAATTCCAAGGTCACTAATATGATATGAAGGTGTAGTGTGTGAGTTTTGATTATTAAGAGTATTTGATCAAGAAAGTTTATGTAAACTATATGTTTTTGCTTTCAAAAAAATGTTCAAAAGTGTAAGAACTTGGCAAAAATAAAATTGGGGCTCAATATATAGTTAAAGTAAAAAAAAAAAAAAACCTAAACTCTTTGTCCTGAGACCGGTATGTCGGTTTACTGGGTGTAGGCACTGCATTTTTACACATGAGTCCCTATGATGAGTCTCATTTTGGAGACACTACCTTTTAAGTCACGGAGGTCACGGGAAACGGACATCGGAAGGGGAAATTCAGAATAAACAAGGTTCACTATTTTCGTTCGTGCTACGTTCGTGTTTACGTTCGAACGTCAAACGGATTGCGAGCGTTCGTGCCGCGTTCGAGGAAGCGTTCGAACGGTGTCGGTAATTCTGGTTTTGCTGCTAGCCTCACATCCAGCCCAATTAGCCCCCAAAGCCCATAAAACACATCCCAATTTAAATAAATAAATATTAATTAAAACATTATAAATAATATAATAACTAAATTAATTAAATGATTAAATAAAACATATACCAAACATAAAATAAACAATTACCAACTTAAACTAAAATCATGCCTAAATTAAACAAATCACACACTAAATCAAAATATAATCATGCCTAATTAAAATCAATCAACCAATTATATTCCCAAATAAGATTATTCCCAAACTTAAAATATTGTATCCCTAATCCAAGCCAATCAAATATTCAACCTTCCCTATCTAGCCAAGATTTGTCCCCCCTCAATCTTTGACTTCCCTTAACCAAACCAAATCAAATCTCTTGACTTCCCTTAACCAAACCAAATCAAATCCCTTTCCTGTCAAACCTAACCCTTTGCCTATAAAAAGAAGCCTTCACCAACCTTCTCAACCCTGGTCCTTAGTTAGTCCCCTAATCCCCTAGTCCCTAACTCACACACAACACACATAAAAATTACAGGAGGAACACACCCAAGGAACAATAAGCAAAAGATAAAGAGGAAAAGGCAGCGAAACCACAAGGAAATAATAGCAAAAGATAACGAACGAGAACAGTGAACCAGTGAACCAGGAGAGTTGCGGAGCATCCCCCCTTTCGACGATCGTGTACCGTACATCCGAGAGATGATTTAAAAGGTTAGACCTGAGGGTACCTTTTCATTAGTTTACATTCGTTTTATTATTATTATTATTGCATTCTATTCGCATGAGAGTCGTTTATGGAAGCATGTTGTGGCTCGAATGAAATGGAAGAGTGTCGTCTCTTGTGGTATATAGGATGGAAACCCAGACGTAAATTCCGTAGCCGAATCCGAATGGACGGTAGTGCGGTCTGTACATGGGACACAACTCCACGTACCACTTGAGTAAACGGCACATTCTCTTGTTTTGTGTTGCTTTTATGTATTTATTTTTGTCATTTAAATTCTGCCTGTTGCTTATTTATGCATGACTCAATCGAGCGCATGGGCTTAGTAAGTGCGATGTGAGATCCCCTATGGGGAGGGGTTAAAGCCCTTTACCACGATGCTTTGCCGCGCCGGTTGATGTGTGTTCGGTTGGATGCAAGACACGTTCAATCGGACATACTTAGGATAATATGATTGTCTTTGTGTTTGTATGCATGATGTGATGTGACGCGCATGGGCTTAGTATGTTGGTCTAAAGGTCCTCTCTTTGAGAGATCAAGAGCCCCCATAAGGCCACCTTTACGGCAGTACTTCGCCGCGCCCCCCTTTTATTTTGATGTTTATGCATTTTTGCCCATTTCATGCATCAGGTCCGTGTCCGTTCGAACGCGTTCACGAACGCAATTCGAACGCGCATACATTTCGCCTTATCATGCATCAGGTCTCATTTCCGTTCGAACGCGTTAACAAACGCCATACGAACGTGAGTATTATGTTTCATTTCCGTTCGAACGCGTTAACAAACGCCATACGAACGTGAACATTCTGTTCCATTTCCGTTCGAACGCGTTTACGAACGCTACTCGAACGCGAGCATTCTGTCTCATTTCCGTTCGAACGCGTTTACGAACGCTACACGAACGCGCACACACTGAACTGAGTCTGTCTTATCATATTCATGCATAATTGCCTCTTGGTTGATCTTTCTTGTTTTATAGCCAACCACATTATTTGTATCCCTGCATTTATCATTCTATGTGTTCTCAGGATTGTATTCAAGCATGATTATGTTGTTCTTAGTTTTCCATATCATAGGATTGAAATATGTTCATGAGATTGCCATGTGATGTTGCATGTTGTGATGAACTTGTTGATGTATGCATATGAATTTAGAAGCATGATATCTTTGGAAATAAATGTTATTTAAGCCTAGTTAAACTATCACATAAATCCTTTTATTACAAGTGACATAAGTAAGGGACCATTCCGAACCCAACGGTTTGAGGTCTTCCCTTGCGAGGGGTGAGTGCGGCCTTAAATCTTTGTCCCGGTTCACACCGGGTGGCGACTCCATGTTATTCAGTACTTCCCAAACTAGGCCGCGAGCCTAGGAACGGCGTCGCCCAGTTTCTGTGTCCCACAGTCTGGCGACTCCACTGGGGACAAGAGAATTGGCCCCGAAATATTGACTTGTGATGTTTGGATTTATGTTTTAATTGACCGTGTCTATAGTGGATAAAGTAAGGGTTTAATCAAAGGCATTTTTAGGCTAGGTAATGGTTTGGTGTCCTCCTTCATTCACTACCTTTCTAGAAGGAAAAGCTGTGAAGGCACCTAGATAGTCATCTACTCGTAGCCTATTGTGATAGACTAATTTGGATGACTCGTTGTTTATTCCTGACAACAAGCGATAAGAGCCTAAGAGGCTTGGGTATTTAAGTGAGCCTCGCTCCACCTTCCCTCTGGGGGATCTACAACGGGAAATCCATTTGACAGTCCGTCACACACCATAGCTCATTGGCACGTACCTTAGTGTATAAAAGGGGTGCGCTCACTTGGTTGCTCGAACCCTTGAGTGGGGAGACCTTGTTGTGGGCCATCCTTCGCCGGTGAGAGCCTTTGTCTATACTCTTACTAACCCACCCATAGACCGGGTTGGCTAAAGTAGCAATTATTTCCTTGAATATGTGCTTGTGGACCATCCTCATTTGGATGCAGTTGGACTATTGTCAGAAATGCGGGCTTGTTGGGCCATTTAAACTGGGGCAAGTTCGTACCTTATGACTATTAGGCCAAAAGCTTCTGAAATGTTGATGAGCCATTGTAGAAATTATTGTTGTATGTTTGCATTATCTTTCTTTGTGCTTGTGTTCGGAACATTACCATTTGGATTTAGTTGGACTCCTTGTCATGAGATGTGAACTCGTTGGGCCATTTAAACTGGGACGAGTCCACTCCTATGGCAGTTAGCCCAAAAACTTCTAAAATGATGATGGGCCGATTTGTGTGCAAATTTTAAAGAGTTGATATATTTCTTGTATCACATGCATCACATGTATCACATGCACCTCATGCATACATGCACCATGTTAACTCCCTTTTGATTTAAAAGCCATCATAGATGCATGTTGGTTAGGGAAGATGACAGACTTGTCAAAAGACCAAGCAGCCACTAAGAATACTGGCAGAAGACCTAGCTCAATGGGATAGGAAACCCAATCATGCATGCATGCATACACGTAACACATTTTTGCATCCCTTTTGTGTTTGTTCTGTTTTGTAATAAAAGGTTTCAGAAGAGAAAAAGAGAAAGCGGCAAAGACAAGACAACCAGAATCAGTAACATATGAGTAGTAGTTTTGGGGATGAGTCCCAGGGTCGAGGCCCACATCGTCAGAGTGTTGGAATGAATCCCGGGGTCGAGGCCCACATCAGCAGAATTTTGAATGAATCTAGGGAATGAATCCGGGCCGAGGCCCACATCAGCAGAATTTTGGAATGAATCCAGGGAATGAATCACAGGGTCGAGACCCACATCAGCAGAATTTTGGAATGGATCCAGGGAATGAATCCCAGGGCCGAGGCCCGCATCAGCAAAATTTTGGAATGAATCCGAGGGTCGAGGCCCACATCAGCATCAATCTGGGGCGAGGCCCATGACAGTAGCAGTTGGGGCCGAGGCCCACTTCAACATCAGTTTTGGGGATGAGTCCCAGGGTCGAGGCCCACATCAAACACAGTTTGGGAATGAGTCCCAGGGTCGAGGCCCACATTACATCAGTATCAGTCTTGCCGGGTATGGCATTCTGGGGGCGAGGCCCACATTACATCAGATCAGTTCTGTCGAGAATGGCACTCCGAGAATGGAGATATAGTCCGGGAATGGACAGCTCGAGAATGAACAAGCCGAGAATGGCAATCCAAGAATGGAGCAGAGTTCAAGAATGAACAAGTCGGAAATGACACTCCGAGAATGGAGATATGGTCCGGGAATGGACAGTTCAAGAATGAACAAGCCGAGAATGACAATCCAAGAATGGAGCAAAGTTCAAGAATGAACAAGTCGGAAATGACACTCCGAGAATGGAGATATGGTCCGGGAATGGACAGTTCAAGAATGAACAAGCCGGGAATGGCACTCCAAGAATGGAAGCACGGTTCGGGAATGAACCACCTCACAGTAACGGTTCGCGAATGAACCACCTTACAGTAACGGTCCGGGAATGGACCACCTTACAGTAACAGTTCAGGAATAAAGCCT
>SKCR01013718.1:0-16722 GCA_019454045.1 Zanthoxylum bungeanum
GGACTTAATTAATCTTGGATTAATTGCGGAGAAACTTTATCTCGGATAAAGTACCTTGTTTAGAGAGAGAGAACGATTAATTTGGAATTAATCGATAAAATTATTATATTCGATATAATAATCGAAATTCGATTTCGACGCGAAATTAAAATTAGATTTTAATTCGGGCATACGAGTTAATTTAGAATTAATTCGTTAGCGACGTAAATAATAATTTCGCTAATCGCGATTATTTATTTAAATTCGATTTAAATAACGTCGCGACGTAAGTTCGGTATTTCGGAAATATCGAACCCGAACGCGTGAGTGCACGTGGGCCCACTTTCATTTGGAAACGTGTGGGGCCCACATGTCACATGTCATTATATGCATTATTTTATTGATGATGCATTGCATGGTGATAGTGTATATTAGACTCAAATGTTATGCATGGAATTTGAGTGTTTGACACTCTAAGCCTTTGCATGGGTTGTGTCATAGATTTATTATTATTTAATAAATATTATGGCATAAATATAAATTGATTTTTGGTATCAAAATCAATTAAGAAAATCTCTTTCTCTCTCACTCTTGACCGAAAACTGCATGCAGTTTTGGTCTTCATCTTCTTCAAATTTGGTTGCCAAAAGCTTGAAGAAAAGGTTGATGTTTGGAACATGCAAGGCTAGCACCTTCAAGGGATCAAAAGAGGTGATAGGGAAACCATCATAGAGCAAGGAATACACACAAGTTTGGAGCTTTCCTCTTCTTGTCTTCCTTGGCCGAACCTAATCTACCTTGGAGCTTCCATCTTGGCTTGATCTTTCTTCATCAAGAGATTGGTAAGTATGATTCCGCCATACTTCATCTTTTATATATATTCTTTGTTGTATTTCATGTATGCTTAATCTTTCCTTGGGACATATTATAGAGACCAACAGTCCCCCTACATGATCTAGGAATTGGATTGGATCCAATCGATCTTAGAGATCTACCTAGTTAATTATCATACAATTTGTTGGCCAAAGTCAAGATTGTGTGATATTTAACGGGATCCTAGCCCACTAGGAAACACGGTTTCCCGAGTACTCGACAGAGGGTTAGAGGCTCACCAAAAAATAGTGGGAGCAAAGAATTGATTTGCAATATTCGTTTAATTACTTGCCATACGTGCTCATTCAAATTATTTTGTCGTTAAATTAAATGTTAGTTGGACTAATATTTAAAATTGTTGTTTTAATAAACAGTTGGACTCTATTATAGTTGATTATATAATTGGATTATAGTAATGAATATATTTGAATTAATTAATTTCAATTTATAGTTGATTTTATAGTTGGACTATAGTAATCAATATAATTAAGGTTAATTAATTTTAATTATATTTGATTGTATAGTTGGACTATAATAATCATTATAATATATAGTACCTCAAATCATTGATTAAATAGTTGGACTATTAGAATCAAGATATAATTGAAAGATTGACATTTAAAACATAATCCTAGGGAAAATGTATTTAAATGGTTTAATTTTCAAATTGGGAATATTTCTATGGTGCTGGAAACTAATAAGTTACTTTACTTGATAAAATAACATATTAGGCCTAAGCCTGGAATTAAGCAAATAAGTGGAACATGATATTTGGAATATTCATGTAATGATTACTTTAATGCTTAATCCACTATATTTGTTATATAGACTCCTTAATTTCTTTATCAGAACTAAGGATTAGATTCTTAAAGTTTGATATTGAAATTGAAGGATCTTCATAAATCTATACTTAGATTTTAGAAGTAAATATTGCAATAGTAAACTCTTGGAGAGTTAATGGCTATACTCAAGGAGACAAAGCCAAAGTTTGCAATAAAGCAAGTAGCGCAAGGCCCACCTTACTTCGATATTCCAAAAGGCCAAGGCTTGGCCAAATGCTTATGGAATGTGAAAATGGCAAGGCAAAATCATTATATTCTTCTGGGAAGATAAAAGGACATATCCCAAGAAGGAATTGAAGACGAGCAAGGCTCTGACTTCAAATATGTTTGTCATAAATATGTTCACAACTAGTATTAAAATTGGATTTTAGATACTTAGTGTGGTACATAAATATGTACTGATGTTCAGAATCTACTGTGAGTAGGATACTGACTTCTATTGAGATTAATCTGCGAATTGAAAAATGGACGAAAGTCGCTGTTTTAACCGTAGATACCTAAGTTTAGGAACTACCATTTGGGTATGTACGTAAATTATGAAACTGTTATAATGTAACTAGTTTGACTAGAAACATTATCTCTATATTAGTGTATAATCTGTTGCAGATATACCTTTATATTATAGAACACTAAAGTGTTTTATTATATAAAGATGATATTGAGATAAACACATTAGATGTGAACAACATAATTTATATTTAGAATATAAATAAATCTCACACGTATAACATGACAAACAAATAGCTCAAACTGATTTGATCAGGTTGAAACTTGTATGTGGCATTGTTTTCTGGGACACAATTTAAACAAGACTCGTATATCCACACTTTTGAAGAGTGGGTACTAGGACTAATTTGATTCTATACAAATAAAGTCTACGAATCTAGTTTATTGGGCAAAATGCCTAAAACACTATTTACTTGGTAAAAGTGCCAGTGCCACCGATCTGTTAGCCCTAGTTCATAGTGAAGCAAGTGGGCCCATGTCTAGCTAGGCTAGATGTGGATATGAATATTTCGTGACCTTTACGGATGTGGCATCGCGTCATGTTTACATGTTTCTTTTGAAACACAAATTGGAAACTTTCACAGTTTTGACACGAAATAGACAAACAGATTGGCTAAAGTATTAAACTGTCACGGTAAGATCGGGATGGAAAATACTTAAGTAATGAGTTTCTCATATACTTGAAAGAGTATAGTATTCTTTCAATGAGGACTCCTCCTGAAACACGTCAGTTTGACGGTGTGTCCGAATTGAGAGACCGAATTTTGTTGGACATGATAAGTTTAATCATGAGTCGCTCTGAGCTACCATTTCCTTCAACGGATACACTAAACAGTGAAAAACTTATTTTGAATAAGGTTCCATAAATATTTGTTTGACAGATAACATATTAGATATTAACGGGAAAGAAATCGGGTTTCACATTCCTAATAATTTGGGAATGCTAGGCATATGTTTGGATGATACCAAACTAGAACCCAAATCGGATAAGTGCCAATTGTAGGTTATCCTAGGGATACCATAAGTATAGTACTTATACAACTCACGAGAGAACAATGTAATTGTTGCTCACCATGCGGTTTTCCTGAGAGGAATACCGATATGCAGTGGTAAGTGGGATGATAGTGAAACTCGATGAAAATCGGAGTAATACTATTCCTGGCACCAAGTCCTAATGGAAACCAAATAGTTCATCAAGGATGAAACTATACCAATAATCTTCAAATACACAAGAACCACGTATGTCGGAGAGAATCAGAAAACAACCTGGGGTATTGTTTCTGATCTCACCTCATAAAGATGTCTATCTTATTAGGAATACCAACTGACTACGTATGAGGAAGTGATACAATGTATCGACTCCCTATTATGGTAAAGTGCCATAAAGTCCGAAGTGGATTCCATGTATACCAACTATGTTTAGACACTAGTTGATGTACCGCAAGGCATTGTGCCTATTGGTACTAAATAAGTCTTCAAGGAAGACATACATGGATGGAAACATACTAACGTACTAAGCTAGGCTTGTAGCGAAAAGGTAGAGTTATCAATATTGTGTTGATTACGACGAAACCTTTTACCTGTTGCCACGGCAAATCCATTTCGACAATGCTTGCTGATGCTGCATGTTTCATTTATGAAATATGGCAGCTGAACGGGAAAACTTCTTTCCTTAACGGAAACCTTTCGGAGGATGTTTACAACATCTTGACGGTTTTGTCAAACCATAACAAGCAAACTAGGTTTGCAGGTTATTCGATCCATAGATGAATTGAAGCAAGCATTAGGTTCTAGGAATTATCGTTTTGATGTAATCATAATGGTGTATGATTTAAATCAAAACGAAAATAATTCTTGTGTATATAAGGAGGTTAGTGGGAGCGCACTGACAGTGAATGTCCTGAGTAATGATGATATATCATTTCTTGGAAATGATATTCCCATAATATAATCGGTGAAAGCTTGGCTTTTATGATAACGACTATAAGTCGCAACAACGGTAATATACAATAGTATAACGAAATAGTGAGCTGGAAAAATTCGAAGCAAGATACTGTTACCGAATAAACAACGAATTCGGGTTATTGCTGCAGTTGAGGCAATAATAGAAGCCATTTGGGTCGATAAAAAATCTAATTAGATTAGATACAGTTATATTAGCAGCTGAGCTAGGCGTCAGCTCATGCTAAAGAATTAATGGTCTCATCAACGATCCAGATACATACTTCGATATTCATCTGATTCATTCGTATCATACATCATGGCGATGTGATGATCGAATAAATCGGAACAGTTGATATTCATACAAATACGCAAATGAAAACCTTTTCTCAGTAGTTTGAGCCAACCGTACATAGTTCGGGTGTTAGACACTCGAGTGACTAGTTATAGGCCATGTGGGAGATTGTTAGACATTATGACCCATAGTCAGAGTATTATCGAGATTGGACATTGATAAATACGTAAAAGACTAGTATTACACTTGTGCGCGTTGTGAGGGTACGACGACATAGTTCTCATATATTTGGGTACATGATACTCATGGAAGTGTGATAGGAGGTTGTGTTTTACCGATGGTACGGGAAACAGCTTCGCTCTAGATTTATGTTAGACAGTTATGACCCATAGCGTCACTATTTTGTAAATGATATTGTATTATTGTACAAAATTAACTATGTAGTAATAAAATTGCCTTTTACCGTTTTGTAATTTATTTACTTTGATATAATGGTAAGAGTCCCTATGATTAGTTCCGGATTGTGATGATATGAGACGGTATCAATCCATAAAGGTTTAATCATTAAATATCCCTAGTCGTAGTATTATCGAGATTGGACATCGATAATGCGGAATAGACTAGTACTGCACTTGTGCATGTTGTGAGGGCACAACGACATAGTTCTCATATATTTAAGTATAGGATACTTATGCAAGTGCGGTAAGAGGTTGTGTTTTACCGATGGTACGGAAAACAGCTTCGCTCTGGATAGACCCCGCGGAATCCCATTGGTAGTATGTCTGCGTGTCTATGGGAGTCCGCTTCAGGGTAGGTGCATATGATCTTAACCTGAGACTTGCATCGCTAGTACTTACGACAATCGGTAAACTTTAGTTTTGGTGGTCCAGGGCTTTAACGGGTTCTGTGTACACCTCTTCTGGATTTATCGAGAATCGTAGTGTATTGGGTGTGATGTCAAGATGGAAGTATCACTTTAGACATATGGAGATGATGATCGTGAGGGATACAGAACTAGTACTCTATAATGGTTGCAACCATCGGGATAATATGACTAGGTCAGGATTATCCGATTCAAAGAGACTGGTTGCTTGATGTCCGATATGTGTATCGTACGGGGCAGACACATCTCCAGCCCCAGGCCTTACATATGATCATCCGATACTGGTTCGATATACACTATACTACGGTATACTACGCCTGTTATAGATCTTATATTCCAATAAGAATATTTCTGGAGAATTGGGTAGGCATGGCGTTTTGCTAGAGCTAACCTTGTCTTGTAAATCGGTAAAAACGTAGTACTTGGTACGTACGTATTCAGATAATCTGACGGCCGTATTTAGTGCCAACATATCCAGAGATCTCTTGGGTCGCTTCCCGAAGATTCACCAAGGACGTATGATTCAAACTCGATTAATCTTGGATTAATTACGGAGAGACTTTATCTTGGATAAAGTACTATACATAGAGAGAGAACGATTAATTTGGAATTAATCGTAAAATTATTATATTCGATATAATAATCGAAATTCGATTTCGACGCGAAATTAAAATTAGATTTTAATTCGGGCAAACGAGTTAATTTAGAATTAATTCGTTAGCGACGTAAATAATAATTTCGCTAGGCGCAATTATTTATTTAAATTCGATTTAATTAACGTCGCGACGTAAGTTCGGTATTTCGGAAATATCGAACCCGAACGCGTGAGTGCACGTAGGCCCACTTTCATTTGGAAACGTGTGGGGCCCACATGACACATGTCATATTATGCATTATTTAATTCTAATGCATTGCATGGAGATAGTGTACAATGCACTCAATGGTTTTGCATGGAAATTGAGTGTTTGACACTCTAAGCCATTGCATGATTTGTGTCATAAGTTTTATTAATTTAATAAATATTATGGCATAAATATAAATTGATTTTTTGTAACAAAATCATTCAACTTTTCTCTCTCACACATTGCCGAAACTGCAAGCAGTTTTTGGCTCTCCTTTCTTCAATTTTTGTGGCAAGATTTGAAGAAGTTGTGCATTCAAAATCACAACAAAGGCTAGCACCTTCAAGGGATCATACATAGGTGATATGGGAAGCTAATCCTTGAGCTTGGAAGGATCAAACTCGACTTGGAGTCCCTCTTTTCTTCTTGGCCGAGAGCTTCACTGCACAAGGGAGGAGTTTTCGCATCATCTAAGCATCCATTTTCAAGTATTGTGAGTATGATTCCGCCATACTTCAATTTATTCATTCATGTATTTATATATTTTTCTTGTTCTTGTTGATCTTGGGGCTTGGTTATTTTTCCCAACAATTTACCCCTGCGGAATCCCATTGCTAGTATGACTATGTGTCTATGGGAGTCTGCAATCAGGGTAGGTGTATTTGGTCTTAACCTGAGACTTGCACCGCTAATACTTGCGACAATCAATATACTTTGGTTGCGGTCGTCCATGACTTTAACAAGATCTACGTACGCCAATGCTTGGTATATTGAGAATCGTAGTGTATTGGGTGTGATGTTAAGTCGAAAGTATCACTCCAGTAATATGGAGATGATGGTCACATAGGATACGAAACGTTTTCTCTTAAATGGTCGAGCTATCGGGATATTATGACTAGGTCATGTATATCCGATTATAGAGACTAGTTGCCAGACATCCGATATGTGCTTCGTACGGGGCAGACATAATTCCAGCCCCAGGCCTAGCACGTGGACATCCGATACTGGATCGAAATATGTAATACTACGGTATACTACGCTTGATATAGATCACATATTCCTGTAAGGATATTTCTAGAGAATTGGGTAGGCATGGCGCTTTGCTAGAAGCCAACCTTGTCTTGTAAATCGGTACAAATATAGTACTAGGTACATACATGTTCGGATAGTCCGACGACCGTATTTACTGCCAACATATCTGGGGATCTCATGGGTCGCTTCCCGAAGATTCACCGATGATGTATGACTCGCACTTTAATTAATTTGGGATTAATTTGATGAGAGAGAAAATTAATCTGGGATTAATTACAGAGATATTTTATCTGGGATAAAATATTAATTAAATAGAGAGAACGATTAATTTGGAATTAATCGATAGAATAATATATTCGATATATTATGCGAAATTGGATTTTAATTCGGGCGAACGAGTTAATTTAGAATTAATTCGTTAGCGACGTGAATAGTAATTTCATTAGGCATAATCATTTAATTACGTCGCAACGGAAAATTCGTTAATTTGGAATTAGCAAACCCGAGCCTGAGTGTGTTTGTGAGCACATTCGTATTTCGAATTCGAGTGCGACACGCAAGTCATATCAAGCGTCAAATCGCTAGTCACATCAAATGTCAAATCACATGTCACTTTGAGTGATGTGACAATTTGATTGAGTGATTGATGTGGTAGTTGAAAAGCATTAATTGGTTTTGATTTTTGACATTTGAAAATTGGAAAATGGTTTTTTGATTTTTGATTTTTGGAAAATCAAATATATTAAACATTTTTTTCTTTTCTCTCTCCATGACTCACGGTTTCTCTACTTCCCTCATCTTCTCTCACGGCTTGGATCCGATTCTTTCTTCTTCCTTTTTTCTGATTTTGCCGAAAGATAAAGAGAAGCAAGAGATGATTTTGTTGAAAAATCATAGTGCTAGCACACACTTGAGTATTCCTAAGGTGATAGGGCAGCGTTTTCGTGAGCATGGAATCGTTTTCGAAGCTTGAAGCTTGAGCTTCAATGGAGTCTTCCATGGCCGAAAATTGGAGGAGCTAAAGGAGCCACAACTGAGCAGTCCACTGCCAAGGGGAGCTACTGCCGAGCTTCATTGAGGGATTTTGAAGCCTTGTGTTCTTCGCGTCGCAAGATCCGTTCATTGTGAGTATGTTTTCGCCATTCTCCTTTGTTGTATTCACTTGTTTCATGCTTGTTTGATGATTCTTGGGACCTAATTAGAAACCAACATGTATGGGTTTGGGGGTACAATGGTTGGCTCACTTGGTCAGATGCACCTAACGATGACTATTGAGACATCCTCCTATACCTGGATCATTATGATGGATTTTACTGTAGTGGATTATTTGAGCAGTTAATAGGTGATTTTGGGAAGGCCCTATATGTTAAATTCAAGGGCAGCTATGTCAAGTTATTACCTGAAGATGAAATTCCCATCCAGAGAAGGAGTTGGGGTAGTTTATGGAAGACAAAAGACGACAAGGAGTTGTTTTGCAACCGTTTCAAAAGAAACCTTGTACGTTGAAGAAGTTAGGGCAAAAAAGGAAGGAAATATAGGATGAAACAGTAGAAATTAAGTTAGTCAACCTTCGACTCGATGACCCCGTTCAACTAGGGGCAGAACATGAATTGGAGCCAGTGGAGCTTTTTGACCATGGGAAGATGATTAAGGTCGGGGTCGGGCTGGAGTCAAATTTGAAAGAGAAACTATTGGGTTTTCTAAAAGTGTACACATCCCTTGATTGATCCATGATCATCACTCACCCCATGGAAATAAATCGTGCTCATAAACCGATGAAATAAAAGAGAAGGATTTTCAACCAGGAGCAGTACAAGGCAATCCACGCAGAGGTTGAAAAATTGATGAAGGCCAAGTTTATTGGGAGATCAAGTATATGGAGTGTGTATTGAATATAGTCTTGGTTGAGGTTGCTCGAGCATGTGATGGGCGTCAAAGGAATGCCAATGTGGCCACAAAGTTTGTTTAAAAGAATATTGTGTGTCGATTCGGGATTCTCAAGGCTATCATCACAGACAATGGAAAGCAGTTCGATAGCAAATAGGCTTCGGGAAGCTCTATGAGGATCTCCATATTGCTTTAATATTTGCTTCACATGCTCACCCAAAGTCAAATAGACATAGAAGTAGCGATCAAGACCATAAAGAATAATATGAAGGAAAGGCTCGGGTCATGTAAATGGGTGTGGGTTAATGAGCTATCAGAGGTATTATGGCATATCAGACGACCTACAAGAACTCCACTGTAGAAACCCCATTTTCCTTGGCTTACGGATGTGAAGCAGTCATCTCCATAGAAATCGGGATGATGTCCTATCGGGTGCGGCACTTCGAGGAAGGATAGAATGAAGGACTCATCAGACACCATATTGACCTGATGGGGGAAAAGAATTGGTCGGCACTGAAGATGGCATCATATCTGCAAAGAAGGACACACTTCTACAACAAGAGGGTATAAGTGTGTGCCTTTCGCCCTGGATACTTGGTCCTAAGACGGGTGGCCTTGAATGTAAGTGTTGGACAATTATGACCCATAGCATCACTATTTTGTAAAGGACATGGTGTTCTTGTACAAAATTAACTATGTGACAAATGAAATTGCTCTTTTATCATTTGTAATTGGATTACTTGGATATATAAATGATAAAAGTCCAAATGATTAGTACCGAATTAATAAGATATGAGAGAGTATTAATCCACCAAAGGTTTAATCATTAAATATCCCTAGTCGTAGTATTATCGAGACTGGACATCGATAATGCGGATTAGGCTAGTATTGCACCTGTGCGCGTTATGGAAGCGTAACATCATAGTTCTTATATATTAAAGTATTGGGTACTTATGCAAGTGTGATAGGAGGTTCTGTTAGCCGTTGGACCGGTAACAGCTTCGCTCTGGATAGACCCCTCGGAATCCCATTGGTAGTGTGACTATGTGTCTATGGGAATCTGAATCATGGTAGGTGTATTTTGTCTTAACTTGATACTTGTATCACTGATACTTGCGACAATCAGTATGCTTTGGTTTTGGTCGTCCGGAGCTTTAACAGGTTCTGTGTACGCCTCTTCTCGGTATACTGAGAATCGTAGTGTATTGGGTGTGATGTCAAGATGGAAGTATCACTTCAGTCATATGGAGATGATGATAACGTATGATACAGAACTGGTATTTTTAAATGTTGCAGCTATCGGGATAGTATAACTAGTTCATGATTATCCGATTATAGAGACTAGTTGCCAGTGATCTGATATGTGCTTTGTACGGGGCAGACACAATTCCAGCCCAAGGCCTAGCATGTGACATCCGATACTGGATCATAATACGCAATACATAGTATAATATGCCTGATATAGATTATATATTCTTCGTTGAATATTTCTGGAGAATTGGGTAGGCACGGTGCTTTGCTAGAAGCGAACCATGTCTTGTAAATCAGTAAGAACGCGGTACGGGGTACACACGTGTTCGGATAGTCCGACAATTGGATTTACTGCCAACATATCCAGGGATCTCTTGGGTCGCTTCCTAAAGATTCACCGATGAGATTTGACTCGAACAAAGAATTAATCTGGGATTAATTATGAGAGAGAAAATTAGATGGGATTAATTTCGGAAAGAATTTATCTGGGATAAAATTCGATTAGAAGAGAGAATGCGATTAATTTGGAATTAATCGATTAAATAAAATATTGGATATATTAATTGAAATTAGATTTCAAAGCGGAATTAAAATTGGATTATAATTCGGGCGAACAAATTAATTTAGAATTAATTCGCGGGAGACTTTCGTAATAATTTTGTGAGGCATTATTATTTAATTAAATTCGATTTAATTACGTCACGATGAAAAATTCGTTTAATCGTATTAAGCGAACCGGAGCCCTAAGTGTGTTGAGGAAGGCATTTGAATTTTGAATTAAAGTGGGTCCCACCAACTTATATCACTAGTTTATCAAGTGTCAACTTGAGTGATGGAAGTGGTTGGAGGCATTAATTGCCATTTTCCCTCCAACACTTTTGCTTTTGCTTTTGGTAAAGCATATACCAAATTTTGGATTTTGACTTTAAAAATTAGTAATTGTTTTTGGAAAATAAAACACATAACTTCATCTCCCTCTCCCATTTTCTCTCAAATGGCCTAACCATGTGCATCTCTTGGAGGGCATTTTTTCTTGCATTTTTGTTCTTGCTAGCACATGAGTAGTGAATCAAGGTGATAGGGAAACTCACCCAAGTGTTGGAAACACTCAAGAAGGCTGGGAGCTTCTACACATCCATGGAAATTTTCGAAATTCAAAGCCGATTAATGTGAGTCTTTCGCAACTCCCTTTGATTAGTTCACACACGAATCACGTTTAGAGATCCCGTGGCATGTCTAGGACACTAACAATGGTATCAGAGCGAGATCTAAGCTTGATTTGAACCTAGGGTTTATATACTTTAATTTGGGGATTTTGTGTTTGGAGCATGATATCTTCAAATTGGTTTTGTGGTTGTGTTTATATGATGTTGAGTTGTATTGTGCATCATTGGATTTGAGATAAATTGATTAGATAAAAAATCTCCAAAAATCCATAATGGCCGAATATAATATCCTAGGATTGCTAATGGTTAATTTTGATTTTAGACTATTGGATGAGTTTAAAGCATGAAATGAATATTAATTGTTGGTTTAATTGGATTGAAATCAAAATTGGATGTTAATTTCATGTTAATTGCCGTGAGTGAAGCATATTATAGAATTGTTTTTGTTTCAATTGTGTTGGACATGAATTGAATAATGTTGAGCATGATTAATTGGATTAATAAGTATATTGGAAACATTAGATTAGTTGATTAATTATGCTAATTACACTTTATTTATAATTAATGTGATATTTGGAATGTTGTATTAATTAAAATTAGTCTTTAAAATTAGATTGGGCTAATTTTGTTGTATTTGGGGTTAATGGGCTTGGTTGGGCCAAGTTTGGTTTTGGACAATTGGATTCGATCCAAATTGGGCCAAAATCATTTCCATAAAGTTCAAATATAACTTTTGGGCCTTTAAAAATTTCATAGGGCCTAATGGGCCTAAATTGATTTTTGGCATAGGGTGATTCCTAATTGGGCCTTGGCATCTTGGGTTTGATCCATAATGGCCAAAGCCCATGCCTAAAGAATTAATTAAAAGCCCATTGGCCTTTAATTGAAAAGTATTGGATACTAATTGGGCCTTTGAGACCCATTAAGATTGGATTTGGAATCCAAGTCTAAAAGACACTATTAAAAGTGTAATTATTTAATTTGGAATTAAATAAGAATTAGTATTGGATACAATTTAAATTGGATTTAAAATTATAATTCGATATAATTCAAGAATACATACTTTGAGTATTTATTCTTAAACGAGTTGGACTCGCGTAAACCAAATCGTTGTTTGAACATTGGATGGTCATTAATTCAAAGATTAATTAATTGGATTAGATTGATTGATTGATTAACATGTTTTGTGTGAATACTTGGATGTATTGTATGAATAATGCATATGAGATGGATATTAAAAGGGTGAGGGCAATTTTAGAAATTATTGTAATAAATTTAGAATTTATTTAAATTGGACCTGCGTGTCCAGCCTATTATCTCTTTTCTAATTGTATTTCTGTTCTCACCAATTCCCCTCAATGTAAATGAGGTTTCTTTAATGTATTATGTAATTGGGTAGAAGTATGAATAATGCTAGCATGAGAGAGAGGAAATGGAGAGGTTTGTTCTACAAACAAATTTGTTATATATTGTAGGCACTGCATTTTTGCATATAAGTCCCGATGATGAGTCTCACATGGAGACACTACCTCTTTAATTGTGAAAGCCGTGGGAAACGGACGTCGGAAAGGAATAAATAGACCCTTAAAACTGCCCAGAAAATTCCCCAAAACTGCCGCATAAACTGCACAGTTTTTAAGCTTAAAACCGCACAAAACAGCAGCACAATACCCCTCAAAAAACCGCCAAAACAGTCTCATAATTACCAAAGAATAGTGACCAGAAAATACAACACTAACAGCAGCAAAACGGAGTGAAAACGGCAGCCCAAACATCGAAACATCTAGGAAAAATGTTGGATTAGTGAACCAGGAAAGTTATGGAATATCAACCCTTCCGACCGCCGTGTAACGCGCTTTCGAGAGACGACAAAAGAGGTTAGACTTGAGGACACCCTCTTTATTTATTATTTTTCGTTTTTTATTTATTTTAATATATTATCGCATGAGAGTCGTTTGTTGATGCATGATGTGAATTCCGGGTGAATGTAATGCATGTTCTCTATTGTGGTATATCGGATGGAAACCCGGACGTAAATTTCTTAACCGAATTCGAATGGACGGTAGTGCGGTTTGCACTCGGGATACAATGCCACATACTACTTAAGAGACACTTATTTCGTTTCATCCAAACATATATGCGAGCATGAATTAGTCTAGTATGTTATTTATTCTTTTAAGCATGATTTAGTCTAGTATGTTATTTATTTTTTAAGCATGATTTAGTTGTTTATTTTTAAAGCATGATTAGTTATTTATTTTGTGTTTGGAAGTTGCATTATGTTTAGGTTGTTATTTGTTTTCCGCATTATATGATTGAAGTATGTTCATGAGATTTTCGTGTGATATTATATGCTTGCCGATATAATGACTCATTTTTAAAGCATGCGAACTTAGTCATAGGATTTAGTTTGATGAATGCAGACTAGATCTAAGTTACCTTTGAGCATACATGTTGAGTAGATTCGGTTAGTTTATTGCACAAATCATATCATTACAAGTGACATAAGTAAGGGACCATTCCGAACCGAACGGTTTGAGGTCTTCCCTTGCGAGGGGTGATTGCGGCCTTAAATCATTTTCCCAGTTCACACCGGGTGGCGACTCCATGTTATTTCTCCGGTTTAGTTCCCCGGTGGGCTATTCCGTACTCCCAACTGGGCCGCGAGCCTAGAACAACATCGTCAATTTCTGTGTCCTACAGTCTGGCGACTCCACTGGGGATAAAGAATCAGCCACGAAATAATGTCTTGTAGCGATTATGATTTGTTCATTAGTTAACCGTATCTATAGTGGGTTGAAAGGGGTTTAGTCAAAGGCATTGTTAATGCTTGGTAATGGTTTGGTGTCTTCCTTCATTCACTACCTTTCTATAAGGAAAAGCTGTGAAGGCACCTAGATAATCATGTACTCGTAGCTTACTGTGATGGACTAATTTGGAGGCCTCGTTGTTTATTCCTGTCACCAAGCGATAAAAGCCTAAGAGGCTTTGGTATTTAAGAGAGTTCGCTTCACCCTCACTCTGGGGAATCTACAACATGAAATCCATTTGACAGTGAGTCACACACCTTAACTCGTTGGCACCTACCGTAAGGTATAAAAAAGGTGCGCTCACTTGGTCGCTTGAACCCTTGAGTGTGGAGTCCTAGTTGTGGGCAATCCTTCGTCAGCGAGAGCCTTTGTCTACACTTTCGAAAACCCGCATGTGAACCATAGTTGTATATCCTATAGAAGTTGCCCCTTTATGATTTTGATAACCATATGCATATTATATCTCATACATCGTACACATCCCATGCATCTCATGCATACATGCATCATGTTAACCTTCTTTGTCTTAAAAGCCATCATAGATATCCGTTGGGTTAGAAAAGGAAAAAAAGATTTTTCAAAAAGAGTTTAGCAAACATGGGTATCGGGAAAAAGAAACCAAGAACAGAAAATTTTACGGCAATGATAGAAAGACCATGGTGGGCCCGAAAAAAAAAGGGAGAGAAGAGCAAAAAAACAAGAAAAAACAAGAAAAAAAAAAGCAAAAAAAAAGAAAAAATAAAAAATTGTTTGTTTTTAGTCCTTAATAGTTAGGCATAAGTCCAATGATGAAATTGATTGCTTTAGGGTGAAATCTTAGAAACGATAAACTCTTGATGTGCTTTTATCTGATACTTTGAGTGATTGATCTATGTTAGACTCGTAAGCACTTCACTATAGGTTCTTAGCGGTGAAAACCTAAGTAGTTGGCGATGTGACTAGTTGAAGAAATTGTAGATCGGTGAATGACCGTTCGCTTAGATGTCTATCTTGATTTGCTTTTGTTATGATGTGTGGTATGGTTGAAAATGAAAGAAAAGTCTCTAAAGAAATGAATTGAACCACCTATAACCGATAAGCGTGAAGCTACCCATGGGCGAGTATTAGGACCACCATGAGGAGAATGCTACCTTAAAGGGTATGTGTGTTGAAAAAAAAGAAAGAAAAAAAACAGAAGAAGAAAAGAAAAAGAAAGAAAAAAAAAGTTCAAAATGAAAATGAAAATAGAGAGACAAAAGAGAAAGAAGACCATACCACATTGAGCACAGAAAAGCAACTGCAGGCAAAATTGAGACATCTAGGTTGGTTTGACCCATCTATTCTATTTTTTTGACGAAATCATTGAGTTGGCTCACCTGGGGATGAATCTGCAAAGGAACCTTTGCACACACACACTTTGAGTCTGGCTTAGATCATTTATTCAAAGACTTGGATTTGAGTTGCATTGAATGTTTTGAAGGTTCTCTGGTTTCAATATTGGGCATTCTTTTAGGACAATGATATGTTTAACTATGGGGACTATTTCGTAGAATGTTATATAGTATGATGATATGAAATGCCACATCACGTGGTTCACCTTGACCTATTACAAGCAGCAAAGAGAAGAAAGCTAAATCAAGACTGGGGACGACCATTCTACCACCACCCGCAAATAAGAGAAATAACGAGATCTTGAGCCATGAGACAAAAGAAAATCAACCAATCACCAGAAGAGAACTGGCAGAAGGAAATTGCAAGCAAACCCAAGGGGCGACCAAAGACCTTTGTAGGGAAGAAGCACCGAAGGGCACAAGGAAGACCTAACCCATCGGAATAAGAAACACATTCATGCATGCATACATGCATGCATACACGTCATATACACAGAATCTTTGTCTTGTTTTTTTTCACAGGTTTTAAAGAAAAGGGGAAAGCAGCAAATACAAGCCAACCAGAAACAACAAAGCATCATCCGTTAGGGGAAAGAATCCCAGGGTCGAGGCCCACGTTGTCAGCAGTTTTGGCAATGAATCCCAAGGTCGAGGCCCATGTTATCAGTAGTTTCAGGAATTAATCCCAGGGCCGAGGCCCACACTATCAGCAGTTTGGGAATGAATCCTAAGGTCGAGGCCCACATCGTCAGAGTTTTGGAATGAATCCGGGAATGAATCACAAGGTCGAGGCCCACATCGTCAGAGTTTTGGAATGAATCCCAGGGTCGAGGCCCACATCATCAGAGTTTTGGAATGAATCCGGGAATGAATCACAAGGTCAAGGACCACATCGTCAGAGTTTTGGAATGAATTCAGGAATGAATCCCAGGGTCGAGGCTGTTAGACAGTAATGACCCATAGCGTCACTATTTTGTAAATGATATTGTATTATTGTACAAAATTAACTATGTAGTAATGAAATTGCCTTTTACCGTTTTGTAA
>SKCR01013719.1:0-16689 GCA_019454045.1 Zanthoxylum bungeanum
AATTCGGGCGAACGAATTAATTTAGAATTAATTTGTTAGCGACGTGAATAGTGAATTCGCTAGGCGTAATCATTTAATTACGACGCAACGGAAAATTCGCTAATTAGGAATTAGCGAAACCGAGCCCGAGTGTGATTGCGAGCGCATTCGTATTTCGAATTTGAGTGCGGCGACGCAAGTCACATCAATCGTCAAATCATTCGTCACATCAAGCGTCAAATCAAAAGTCACTTTGAGTGATGTGATTGATTGATGTGATTGATTGATTGAGTGATAGACACACATCACTTTATTAAAGTAAAATGAATAGTTGATGTGTGTGGTTGAAATAGTGAAAGTTGGTGGGAGTATTTACCATTTTATTTATTTGGTAAATGCTTTATATTTTTATGGAAAAATATATAAACCTTTTTGGAAAAGGTTTTACCAACCAATAACACATTCATCTCTCTCCATTTCTCTCCACACTCTCACGCCCAAAATGGGCAATATTGCTCACTGATTTTCTTTGTAAAAATCGAGCAAAGGGAAGCCAAGAGTTGGGTTTTTATGGCAAAAACCGCAAGTGCTAGCACATTACGAGACTTGCGAAGGTGGTAGGGAGGTTCACCCATGAGTCGGGATTCGTTTGACGCAATCTTGGAGCTGAATTTCGCAGCTCAAAAATCTGATTTGCAGGGCAGTGAACTGCAGTGATTGGCGCCACTTTGAGAGCCCAAAACTTGTTTTGTTTGTTGCCGATTCGTCTCAACCGATCGATGTGAGTATTCCGCTACCTCCTTTGATGTATTCACACATGTATTTCATTGCTTTTTTGATCTTGGGACCTAGATATAAACCTAAACAATGGCATCAAGAGCTATAGGTTCAAGCATGAAATTGTAGGGCTTAAAATTGGGAACTTTGTATTTGAGCATGATTTTATAAAATTGGATGTTTAAGCATGCTTAATATATGTTGTATTGAAGATTGATTTGATAAATTTCAAGAAAATGTGTTTGGAACAATTTTCCCCAAATTTGGAGTGTTGGCCGAATGTAATGTGAATTTTGGATTCTTGGAATTTTTTGATTTTGATTCATTGGATGAGTTAGAATCATGTAGGATGATGTTAATTTGAAGTCAATTAGATTGAATTTTGAATTGAACATAAATCCCCAAAATGTATATGTTGGCCGAATTCCATATGCCCTTTCAATGTCTTGATAATTTTGATTTTGAACAATTGGATGTGTTGGAAATCATTTAGGATGTTGATTTTGTTGAGTTTCAATCAAGTCCAAGGATCATAAATCATGCATAAAAACGAGTTGAATACAACCAAATGAGGTGCGGAAAAGACTCACATGGATCGGTTGGATGCGGCGAAGATGGAGTGCGAACTGCTCTCCCTTGCTCGGCAGTGAGCTGCACATGTGGGGCTGCACGGCGTGGGGCTGCTTCCTCCTCCAAGAATCGGCCATGGGAGACACCATTGAAGCTCCAAGCTTCAAGCTTCCAAGCTCACGAACTCACTTCCCTATCACCTTTGTATTCCTCCATGAGTGTGCTAGCACATAGATCTTGCAACAAGATCTTTGCTTCTCCATTTTGCTCGGCAGAAAACCAGAAAAACAGAGAGAAAAACGGTCCAAGACCGAGAGAGAAGATGAAGAAGTTTTTGGCTCCAAAATAGCAAAAACCGTAAATGGGAGAGAGAGAATAATAATGAAAATAAAAATTGTAAAAGGTTTATATAATTTCCAAAAAATATTTAATAAACCATTTACTTTTTCTATTTCAAAAAGCAAAGCATCAAATGCTTGTCTATCACCTCAAATCAATTCACATCAATCACTCAAATATCACATCACTCAAAGTGACATGTGATTTTACGCTTGATGTGACCTGCGATTTGACGCTTGATTAGACTTGCGTGCCGCACTCGAATTCGAAATGCGAATGCGCTCGCAAACAATCTCGGGCTCGGGTTTGCTAATTCTAAATTAACGAATTTTCCGTCCCGTCGTAATTAAATGATTACGCCTAGCGAATTCACTATTCACGTCGCTAACGAATTAATTCTAAATTAATTCGTTCGCCCGAATTAAAATCCAATTTCAATTCCGCGTCGAAATCTAATTTCGTTATAATATATCGAATATATTAATTTATCGATTAATTCCAAATTAATCGTTCTCTCTCTTTAACGATATTTTATCCGAGATAAAATATCTTCGTAATTAATCCCAGATTAATTTTCTCTCTCATCGAATTAATCACAGATTAATTAAAGTGCGAGTCATACGTCATCGGTGAATCTTCAGGAAGCGACCCATGAGATCTCCGGATATGTTGGCAGTAAATACGGTCGTCGGACTATCCGAACACGTAAGTACCTCGTACTATATTTATACCGATTTACAAGACAAGGTTGGCTTCTAGCAAAGCGCCATGCCTACCCAATTCTCCAGAAATATTCTTACAGGAATATATAGATCTGTATCAAGCGTAGTATACCAAGTATTGTGTATATCGGCCCAGTATCGGATAGTCACGTGCTAGGGCTGGGGCTGGATAAGTGTCTGCCCCGTCCGAAGCACATGTCGGATGTCTGGTAACTAGTCTCTATAATCGGATATGCATGACCTAGTCATAATATCCCGATGGTTGCGCAACACTTAGAGCACTAATACCGTATCCTGCGTGACATCATCTCCACTATGACTGAAGTGATACTTCCGCCTTGACATCACACCCAATACACTACGACTCTCTAATAAACCCAGAAGTGGTGTACGCAGAACCGGTTAAAGCCCTGTACCACCAAGACCAAAGTCTACCGATTATCGCAAGTATTAGCGATGCAAGTCTCAGGTTAAGACTATACACACCTACCTTGATTTCGGCCTCCATAGACACATAGTCATAATACCAATGGGATTCCGAGGGGTCTATCCAGAGCGACGCTGTTTCCCGTACCATCGGTGTGAAACACGACCTCCTATCGCACTTGCATAAGCATCCAATGCTTTATATATGAGAACTATGTCGTTGTGCCCTCACAACGCACACAAGTGCAATACTAGCCTATTTGCATTATCGATGTCCAGTCTCGATAATACTCCGGCTAGGGATATTTAATGATTAATCCTTCGGGGACTGATACTGTCTCATATCATTCTCAGTCCAGGAACTAATCATAGGGACCTCTCTTCATTTATATATCTACGGTGATCCAATCACAAATGATGAGAGTGCAATTTCCTTGTCATATAGTTAATTTGTACAACAACACCGTGATCTGTACAAATAGTGATGCTATGGGTCATATTATCCAACAATCTCCCACTTGGCACATAGCCAGTCACTCGAGTGTCTAACACCCGAACTATGTACGGTTCGCTCAAATTGTTGAGAAAAGATTTTCGTCAGCGGATTTGCGTAATTATCTTCTGACGCGATTTATACGATCATCACATCGCCACGATGTATGATCCGAACGAATCAGATGATATAGAAGTATATATCTGGATCGTCAATGAGACCTTTAATTCCTTAGCCTGTGCTGACGTCTAGCTCAGCTGCTAAAAGAACTATATCTAATCTAATTAGATTTATTTTCGATCCAAATGGCTTCTATTGCTGCCTCAGCTGCAGCAATAATCCGCATTTGTTGTTTATTCGGCAACAGTTATCTTGCTCGGAAGATTTCCAGCTCACTGTCCCAGTATTCAAACTTTATAGTACCGTAGTATTAATTGTTTGGAAACTTGCAGCGGTGATCCCAGTCACTTCAAGTTGTCATTCTCCATAGTTTAAGACAACATCTTTAGTTCTCTCAGATACTAACAGATGTTCTTAATGTTCAATCCAGTGACTATCACTTGGATTGACCTGATCGTGACTCCATATGCTCGAAGCGTATGAGACACCAATACAAGTACATTTTAAATGTACAATTTCCAGAGAGTGTTAACAACTCCAAATCTATCCCTGTAGATCTTTATTCCTTGAATAAAGGTTGTTACTGTTGGATAATATGACCTATAGCGTCACTATTTGTACAAATCACGGTTGTTGTTGTACAAATTAACTATGTGACAAGGAAATTGCACTCTCATCATTTGTGATTAAATCACCATAAATGTATAAATGAAGAGAGGTCCATATGATTAGTTCCTGGATTGAGATGATATGAGACAGTATCAATCCCCGAAGGATTAATCATTAAAATCCCTAGCCGGAGTATTATCGAGACTGGACATCGATAATGCGGAATAGGCTAGTATTGCACTTGTGTGCGTTGT
The DNA here is from genome assembly GCA_019454045.1 of Zanthoxylum bungeanum. Taxonomy (NCBI): domain Eukaryota; kingdom Viridiplantae; phylum Streptophyta; class Magnoliopsida; order Sapindales; family Rutaceae; genus Zanthoxylum; species Zanthoxylum bungeanum. The sequence goes on from SKCR01013719.1 coordinate 4,290, forward strand.
GAGGGCACAACGGCATAGTTCTCATATATATAAGTATTGGATACTTATGCAAGTGCGATAGGAGGTCGTGTTTCACCGATGGTACGGGAAACAGCTTCGCTCTGGATAGACCCCTCGGAATCCCATTAGTATTATGACTATGTGTCTATGGGAGGCCGAAATCAAGGTAGGTGTGTATAGTCTTAACCTGAGACTTACATCGCTAATACTTACGATAATCGATAGACTTTGGTCTTGGTGGTACAGGGCTTTAACCGGTTCTGCGTACACCACTTCTGGGTTTATCAGAGAGTCGTAGTGTATTGGGTGTGATGTCAAGACGGAAGTATCACTTCAGTCATATTGGAGATGATGTCACGCAGGATACGGTACTAGTGCTCGTAAGTGTTGCGCAACCATCGGGATGTTATAACTAGGTCATGCATATCCGATTATAGAGACTAGTTACCAGACATCCGACATGTGCTTCAGACGGGACAGACACTTATCCAGTCCCAGCCCTAGCACGTGACTATCCGATACTGGGCCGATATACACAATACTACGGTATACTACGCTTGATACAGATCTATATATTCCTATAAGAATATTTCTGGAGAATTGGGTAGGCATGGCGCTTTGCTAGAAGCCAACCTTGTCTTGTAAATCGGTATAAACGTAGTACGAGGTGCTTACGTGTTCGGATAATGCGACGACCGTATTTACTGCCAACATATCCGGAGATCTCATGGGTCGCTTCCTGAAGATTCACGATGATGTATAACTCACACTTTAATTAATCTGGGATTAATTATAAGAGAGATAAAATTAATCTGGGATTAATTGCGGAGATATTTTATCTGGGATAAAATATAATTAAAGAGAGAGAGAACGATTAATTTGGAATTAATCGATAAAATTAATATATTCGATATATTAATCGAAATTGTATTTCGACGCGGAATTAAAATTAGATTTTAATTCGGCGCGAACGAATTAATTTAGAATTAATTCGTTAGCGACGTGAATAGTGATTTCGTTAGGCGTAATCATTTAATTACGACGCGACGGAAAATTCGTTAATTTGGAATTAGCGAACCCGAGCCCGAGATGATTGCGAGCGCATTCGCATTTCGAATTCGAGCGCGGCACGCAAGTCACATCAAGCGTCAAATCACTAGTCGCATCAATTGTCAAATCACTTGTCACTTTGAGTGATGTGGACATGACAAGTTGTCACTTTAATAAAGTGACTTGATGTAAAAGTAGAAGTGAGGGTAAAAGGTGAAAAGCATTATTTGCTTTTTGTTTTTTGACTTTTTGGAATATGAAAAGGTTGGTATATATGTTTTATTTATTTTTGGAAAATAAATGAATAATATATATTACATTTTTTCTTTTCCTCACTAGAAAAATCGGTCTTCTCTTCTCTTGAAACACAGTATACGGTTTTAGCTTTGGAGCCAAAAAAACCATTTCCTCTTCTCATGGTCATGGTGACCGATTCCTTCCATGTTTTTCTGGTTTCTGCCGAGCAAAAGGGAGAAGCAAAGAAAGAAGATGAAGAAGTGCTAGCACACATTGGGTTATATTATGGTGATAGGGAAACGAATTTGTGAGCATTGAAAAGCTTGAAGCTTGGAGCTTCAATGATGACATCCATGGCCGAATGAACAAGGAGGAAGACACCCCAAAACCGTGCAGTCCACTGTCACAGAAGCCATTGCCGAGCTTGGAGGGAGGCTAAAACGTATCTTGTTCTTCATTTCATCAAAACCCATCAATGTGAGTATGAATTCCGCCTTACTCCTTTGTGTATTCAACTCGTTTTTATGCATGTTTGTGATCCTTGGGACTTGATTTAAACTCAACAATGGTATCTTGAGCTATTGGTTGCATAAAACGAATTAGGGTTCTTGAGCTAAATTTGGGGCTTTTTGATTTAAGCATGATTTTGACAAATTGTTTGTTTAAGAATGCTTGTATATGATTAAATTAGAGTTATATGTAATCAATTTGAAGAAAAATTGATTGGATTGATTTTCCCCAATTTGCTTATTGTTGGCCAAAACTTTAATTTGGGGTAAACTTGATTTTGAGCATGTTTAATGAAATTGGATGATTTAGAATGCTGATGTTGTTTAATTGATGATTGATTAGATCAATTTGATGAAAAGTGTTTGGAACAATTTTTCCCCAATTTGCTTGTGATGGCCGAATTTGGCAAGTGCCCTAATGTCTTGGTTTTTTGATTTTTTGTTCATTGGATGACTTAGAAATCATTTGGGGATGTTGAATTTATGTTTGATTGGGTTCAATTGGATTGAATTTGATTTGGGCATAATTTCCCTCTTTGGCCGAGACGTTAGCATGTATAAATTGGGTTTGATTTTGATTTAATTATGTTGGACATGATTAATTGATGTTAAGCATGATTAATTGGACAAATTTGATGTTTTGGAAACTTTGATTTGGGCAATTAATAATGCTATACACTTTAGGTAATTTAATTAAAATTTGGAATTTTTTGATGAATTAAATTATTGGGCTTAAAATTGGATTTGGGCTTTTAAAGTTGTTATTGGGTTTATTGGACTTTGTTGTACAAAGTTGGTTTAGGCCAAAATTGGTTGGATCCAATTAGGCCCAAAACCGCTTCCAAAAGGCCAAATGCAACTAATAAACCTTTAACGTTAATTGGGCCTAATGGGCCTAAATTAATTTATGGGCTTATGGGGTAACTCCCGGATTGGACTTGGTGCGGGTTTGACCCGAGTTGACCAAAAGTCCACGCCTCAAGAAATTAATTAAAAGCCCATTGGACTTTAATTAAATTAATATTGGATATTAATCGGGCTTTGAGACCGTAACGATTAAATTTGGAATTTAAGTCGTAAAGGTTTATTTTATAAAGTGTAATATTTAATTTGGAATTAAACAATGAATAAGAATTAAATGCGTATTAAATTGGATTTAAATTAATGTAATTTAATTTAATTCGTAGAAATCGTACTTTGAGTACGTGTTCGCAATACGAGTTTGACTCGAACAAAATCAAATCTTTGTTTGAACATTGGATGATAACTAATTATCAAGATTAATTAATTGGATTGATTGATTGATAACATGCTTGTATGAATACATGATTGTGATGTTTGAATAATGTATATCGGATGGATATTAGTCGGGTGGGGCGATTTTGGAAATTGTAATAAATTTGATTTATTAATTGGACCTGCGTGTCCAGCCTTATCACCTCCTATTCTTTGTATTCTCTTCTCACCTATTCCCCTCCATGTAAATGAGGTTTCTTTAGAAGTGTAGTGTAACGGGTAGAAGAAATATTTGTGCTGTCGGGAGAGAGAGAAAATGAGAGATTTGATCTAGGATCAATGTGTAAAATATCCATCCGCATATCATTATTATTTACATATGCGCTTTATTATGTGTTTAGAATGCATGTTTAAGGGTGTATGATGATGAGACCTTAACAAAGATATAAAAAATTGGTAGCCAATTTGCACGCGAAAAACCCTCGTTAAATATCAGCGTTTATTTTCCTTCCATTGAGTGATTCTTACTCAAGATCCGAGATTGGCAGGGGTTGTTGGCCAAAGTCAAGCCCTTGTCCGTCAAAGATGTGTTTTAATCACAAGCTTTGTTCCATATCGGTGTCGTGTCCAAGTTGTGGTTTGTTGGCCAAAGTCAAGACCACTTCTTGTCCATTGACATTGATTACGAAGCTTCCATGTCAATGGGTCCCGCTTGACTGGGATCACTAGGTTTGTTGTGCCAAAGCCAAGGCCTAGTTGATTCAGAGGAAAAAGGTTAGGGTATACATTCGATGTATAGGCATATATAAGATATATGTTTGGGACTTGGATGTCCACCTACTGGATCTAGGAGTTGGATGAGATCCAATTGATCTTCGAGATCTACCTAGTTAATTATCATACAATTTGTTGGCCAAAGTCAAGATTGTGTGATATTTAACGGGATCCTAGCCCACTAGGAAACACGGTTTCCCGAGTACTCGACAGAGGGTTAGAGACTCGACGAAAAATAGTGGGAGGCAAGAATTGAATTTGCAATACTCGTTCATTACTCGCCATACGCGCTCATTTAAATTATTTCGTCATTAGATTAAATGTTAGTTGGACTAATATTTAAATTGTTGTTTTAATAAACAGTTGGACTGTATTATACTTGATTTATATAATTGGATTATATTAATCAATATATTTGAATTAATTAATTCAGTTTACAGTTGATTTTTAATTAGATTATAGTAATCAATGTAATTGAGGTTAATTAATTTGGATTATATTTGATTATATAGTTGGACTATTATAATCATTATAATAATATAGTATTACTAATCGTTGATTAAATAGTTTGGACTATTGTAATCAAGATAAAATTGAAAAGTTGGATATTTAAAATATAATCTGGGATTAAAATATTTTAAATGATTTAATTTTCAAATTGGGAATAAATAATTGGTTACTTTATTTGATAAAATAACTTATTATACCTTACGCCCCAAAATTAAGCAAAATAAGTAGAGCATAAAATCTTTGGAAGATTCATGTGATGATGACTTTAATGCTTAATTAATATACTTGTCATAAATCTAATTTTAGATTTAAGAAGTATTAAAATTGCAATTTATAATTCTTGGAGAATTAATTGACTATTCTAGAGGAGAAAAGTCAAAGTTTGCAATTGGGCATGTAGCACGAGGTGCACATCGTTTCGATATTCTAAAAACCCAAGGCTTGGCCTAAGGTTTCTGAAATATTGAAAAGGATAATTGACATATCCCAAAGTGACTACCATTTGGATATGGCAGACACGAAGGAATTAAAGAAAGGGCAAGGCTCTTACTTTGAAAATGTTTGTCTTAGTTATGTTCACAGCTAGTATTGAAATTAGATTTTAAATACTTAGTGTAGTACATAAATATATGTATTGATGTTCAGAATCTGCTTTGAGCAGGATACTGACTTCAAGCTGAGATTGCTCTGCGATCGGAACGGAAGCGGGACGAAAGTCGTTGTTTCGACCGTAGATACCGAAGTTTAGGAACTACCCTTCGGGTGTGTACTTAAATTAGGAACTGTTATAATGTAACTAGTTGACTATAGACATTATCTCTATATCAGTGTTTAATCCGTTGCGGATAAAAACCTTTATATTATAGAACACTAAGTGTTTTTTTATATAAAGATGATGCTGAGATAAATACATTAGATGTAAATAACAGAATTTATATTTTGAATATAAATAAAATCTCAAACAATAAAATGACAAATAAATAGCTCAAATTGATTTGATCAATAGAGACTTATTTGTGGCATTGTTGTCTAGGACACAATTTAACGAGATTCGTATATCCACACTTTTGAAGAGTGGGTACTAGGGACTGATTTGACTATTCAAATAAGGTCTGCAAATCTAGTTTATTAGGTAAAGTACCTAAAACACTGTTTACTTGGTAATAGTGTAAGTGCCACCGATCTGTTAGCCCTATTCATGGTGAAGTTAGTGGGCCCATATCGAGCTAGGCTAGGATCCCGTTAAATATCACACAATCTTGACTTTGGCCAACAAATTGTATGATAATTAACTAGGTAGATCTCTAAGATCAATGGATCTCATCCAACTCCTAGATCCAGTAGGTGGACATCCAAGTCCCAAACATATATCTTATATATGCCTAAACATCGAATGTATACCCTAACCTTTTTCCTCTGAATCAACTAGGCATTGGCTTTGGCACAACAAACCTAGTGATCCCAGTCAGCGCGGACCCATTGACATGGAAGCTTCGTAATCAATGTCAATGGACAAGAAGTGGTCTTGAACTTTGGCCAACAAACCACAACTTGGACACGACACCGATATGGAACAAAGCCTCGTGATTAAAATAAATCTTTGACGGACAAGGGCTTGACTTTGGCCAACAACCCCTGCCAATCTCGGATCTTGAGTAAGAATCATCAATGGAAGGAAATAACGCTTGATATTTAACGAGGGTTTTTCGCGTGCAAATGGCAACCATTTATTATCTTTGTTAAGGTCTCATCATCATACACCCCTTAAACATGCATTCTAAACACATAATAAAGCGCATATGATAAAATAATAATGATATGCGGATGGATATTTTACACATTGATCCTAGATCAAATCTCTCACTTTCTCTCCCAAGCTAGCACTTGTATTACTTCTACCCGTTACACTACACTTCTAAAGAAAAACCTCACTTACATTGAGAGGAATAGGTGAGAAGAGAATACAAAGAATAGGAGGTGATAAGGCTGGACACGCAAGGTCCAATTAATAAATCAAATTTATTACAACAATTTCTAAAATTGCCCCACCCTTCTAATATCCATCCGATATACATTATTCAAACATCACAACCATGTATTCATACAAGCATGTATCAATCAATCTAATCAAATTAATTAATCTGATAATTATTGATCATCCAATGTTCAACAAAGATTTGATTTTGTTCGAGTCAAACTCGTATTGCGAACACGTACTCAAAGTACGATTTCTACGAATTAAATTAAATTACATAATTAAATCCAATTTAATACGCATTTAATTCTAATTCATTATTTAATTCAAAATTAAATATTACACTTTATAAAATAAACCTTTACGACTTAAATTCCAAATTTAATCGTTTCGGGTCTCAAAGCCCGATTAATATCCAATATTAATTTAATTAAAGTCTAATGGGCTTTTAATTAATTTCTTGAGGCGTGGACTTTTGGTCAACTCGGGTCAAACCGATCGAATAACAAAATCCAATCCGGGGAGTTACCCCATAAGCCTATAAATTAATCTTGGCCCATTAGGCCCAATTAAATTAAAGGTTCATAGTCGTATTTGGGCCTTTTGGAAACGGTTTTGGCCTAATTGGATCCAAACCAATTTTGGCCTAAACCAACTTTGTTTCAACAAAGTCCAATAAACCCAATAACAACTTTAAAAGCCCAAATCCAATTTAAGGCCCAATAATTTAATTCCAAAAATTCCAAATTTTCCAATTAAAATTACCTAAAGTGGTATGCATTATTAATACCCAAATCAAAGTTTCCAAAAACACAATTTGTCCAATTAATCATGCTTAAATCAATGAATCATGTCCAACATAATTTGATCAAAATCAAACCCAATTTCATGCTTCAAGTGTCTCGGCCAAAAGAGGAAAAATATGGTCCAAATCAAATTCAATCCAATTGAACCAAATTAAACATAAATTCAACATCCCCAAATGATTTGCAAGTCATCCAATGAACAAAAAATCAAAAATCCAAGACAATATTAGGGTTCATATTTCGCCATCACAAGCAAATTGGGGGAAAATTGTTCCAAACACTTTTCATCAAATTGATCTAATCAATCATCAATTTAAACAACATTTAAGCATTCTAATTCATCCAATTTCATTAAACATGCTCAAAACAGTTTACCCAATTAAAGTTTGGCCAACAATAAGCAAATTGGGGAAAATCAATCCAATTATTTTGTCTTCAAATTGATTACATATAACTCTAAGTTATTCATATACAAACATTCTTAAACAAACAATTTGTCAAAATCAAGCTTAAATCAAAAGCCCCCAATTTTGCTCAAGAAAACCCTAGAAAACGTTTTATGCACAATGGCTCAAGATACAATTGTTGAGTTTCAATCAAGTCCAAGGATCAAAATCATGCATAAAAACAGTTGAATACAACCCAATGAGGTGCGGAAAAGACTCACATGAATCGGTGGATGCGGCGAAGAGGAGTGCGAACTGCCTCCCTGCTCGGCAGTGAGTGGCATGAGGGCTTCACGGCGGGGGCTGCTTCCTCCTCCAAGAATCGGCCCTGGGAAACACCATTGAAGCTCCAGCTTCAGCTTCCAAGCTCACGAACCACTTCCTACACCTTGTATTCCTCCATGAGTGGGCTGAGCACATAGATCTTGTAGGGGTTGGTGCTCAGAGCGCCAATTCCCGGTTGTATTTCTGTTAAATACTTCTGTAAAAAATTATATTAGAATAATATATGCAGTTTCTATAATATAATCTATTCTTTTATATGGTAAAGATGTAATGACCCTAGAATGATTAGTCATGATACAGTTGCAAAAAGCGTCGCAAACGGACATTGAGTCGTATCATGACGTTGTCATTCTCAGACAGTTCCTGGTCAAGGTTACACTACTTGGTCAGTATAGTAAACCCGTTGAGACCGGTACATGTCGTATACTGGAATATATGATTCCAATGTTTCTCAATGAACCATAAGTCTGGAGACTAGTATAGACGTGTAGGTGTTTATAGTGGATAAACATTAACGACTCACCGAAGATTCTTAATGGATGGTACACCAGCGTCAATAAGAATCTTCTTGGGTTGAGTAGCACTTGTGATTCTTAGACTTGAGATGCCATTGTGGGCACATGAGACATCTTCTACACTTAGATGGCAGTCACGTCACCGATCTATTTAGATCAGACCTCCGCCTGTTCGTGGGTGTTAGATAGATCCTCAGGGTGTCCTATGTTATCAAGATAGGATCCGTCAGTTCTGTGTACCAGAGCATAGGTAGTCCATATGATTAGCAATCAGATAAAACCATGGGCCGTGGTAAGTTTAGAAGCTAGTTCTAAACATTCTTTTTGAGATTGCTAATAGAATAGTCGATTGGATAATCCCGATAGAGATTTGACGTTTACATCTATATCTCTGGGATTTATCCGGATACCTGTGACGGAGGAATTTAAATTTGCCATGACCTCGACCTGTATGGTTCAGCGAGATTATCCGTGATCGTCATAATCTACGGGTGGATAGATTATGGACCAAATTTGATTTCGTGACGGATATACCTGAACCTAGAGAGTCTCAATAATGAAACATACTCGTAGAGCACTAGAGCAAACATTAATAAATAATATTGATTATTTATAAAGTCGTTTAATAGGTAAACGCAAGTTACATGCTAAAGAGACTAGATAGTCATTTACTTAATATTGTGTATTTGCATTTAATACTTGATTAATTTAAATACACATTTAATTAATAGTCAAAATGAGTTATTTGACTTTTATCCTAAATGAATATATGTTTTTAATATTTAATGTAAATATTATACATATATTTAATATATTTGTATTTGATTAATTAATTGATTATTTAATGTTAAATGATTAAATTAATTAAAATATAAATATTTTAACTTAGGGATATTGATTTAAATGATTAGTTTCCTTTGTCGACTAAGTATAATATCTAATAAAGTGTTTTTAGATATTGATTCACTTTTCAATTAATGTCAAATGAAATTGAAATTAAATTTGTTATATACACTTGATGATTTTCGGCCAAGGGCTTATTTTCAACAAAGTATATATGTTTTCATTTAATTTGCATTAGATAACCTAATACACTTTACAACAAACACCATTAAAGAGAACAAAGAAAGCAAGTGAAGGAGAAAGAAGAAAAGGAAAAACTCAAAGAAAAGCTTGGATTTTGTAAGTTTTTCAAATTACTATTAGAAAGAATGTTCCTTAGGATCTAGGCAATCTTGTGATGTCTAAGTTATTATTTTCATTCTTTCTTGTGTTTTTGATGATGGAATTTGGTTGAAAGTGTTGAGCATGTGTGATGAAGAAAGCTTGTAACTATTGTAGTTATAAAGATTCTTTTAAGGTTTTGGAAACCATGTTGTTATTCTAGCGTTGTTGACCCACTCTTAAATGACCTAGATTTGATCTTGAGTTGTTTCATTGTGTTGAGACTTGAATTGGATGAAATATTGATGATTGAAACATTTGATTTAATGTAATTAGCCTAATTTATCCAATTTGTGGAAATTGAAAAATTAGGGTTCTAACTAATTCCAAATTTGGGGGTTTCATATATGTTGTGTATTATGTGTGTATATGATGCATATAAAGTTTCATGTTGATTGGATATCATTTGGATGTGTCTTGAAGCATGAAAGTGCAAAATGCACAATTGGGCACTAAGAGTGCTCTCGGCTTTGAGAGAGAATTTGGGGATTTTGTTGCTTTGGTGTTTTGATGTTTTGGACATCATAAGTTCATCTTAGAAATGATTTAGAATCATTCAAAATTGATTGGATCAATTTCGGACTAAAACGGACAAAATAACAAAGCAAGGGTATTTCGGTAAATTCACTTAAAAATTGTTTTATTGAATTTATTTTCATAATTGATTATTGGAATATTAAATAAATATTTTATTTAATTTATCCGAGAAAAAGTTTTGAAATCTGAAAATCGGATTTTCACACGCTTCCGCTGCGTTACCGGACTCACCCCCTAAATAACCCTTCAAAATGGTATCAGAGCGAGTCTGATTCTAGGCCACCTAATATGATTAGCCTTCATTGAATCAATGTTAATCATGTTTTCTTGACTTTGTGCATGCTTATTAGGATCTAAACTGGTTAGATTTAGGGTGTATGACACTTAGCGGAAAATCCCTAATAATAAAGGTTTAATTGTAATTATGTATTTGATGCATGTTATATGGTCCGTCTTGTCAATACGTTTATGAATACTTCTTTGTGACTACATCCGAGACCGTGCCTCTGCTGTGAGGGTGTAGCCGATAAAGATTATTTATCCGGATGTATATCTGATACTAGATAAATTCAAGTAAAAGCGGAATTCTGAACGTGCCCTAGCTGTCAAGATTACGTAAGTAACTTGAGTTTATCATTGACGAGTATTACCTTGGTACGTCTCCTTGTGGGCCTGCCTTCGCAGCGACAACGAGAAACGGCCAGGACCGGACACTTAGGAGTCACTTTTGAGTGATTGACAAATGAGTTGTCTACCTGATGAATATATGTAGGCGAGACCATGCCTCTGCTGTGAGCTGAAATATATTCACGGGATCCACCTTTCACTATTTATATTTAATTTAATTATTAAATATTTGTATTCTGTTTTGGGATTACAGTATTGCATGATTTAGTGGGAGGGGCATATTAGATTAAAAATCCATGATCTAGTTTATGCTTTTGATATTATATGAAACTGCTTAATTTCTGCTAACCGTTTTTCGTGATCTATATGATAGATTTGCGATGGCGGGTCAATCCACAAACCAGTTTGCGCGTATGTTAGATGCGAACAAACTGAAAAGCGCTGAGAACTTTACAGACTGGGAATTGGATTTGAGGATTGTCCTCGATTCCGAAAAGTTGGGTTATGTTCTTGAGGGTCCTTTACCCCTTGCAGTGGGTGAGGATGCTTCGGAGGAGGAACGCCAAGTTTTTGAAGCTTGGAAGAATGATGATTTAAGGGTTAAATCATACATCCTTAGTTCACTCTCTCCGAAACTCAAGCAACAATACTATGGAACATTAGATTCCTATAGTATGATAACGCGATTAAGACAATCGTTCGAGAACCAGGAACAAGTTATTGTTCACAAGGTCTCCATGGAACTGTTCCATGCGCGTCTGGATGAGGGGCAAAGTGTTAGCCCACATGTTCTTCAAATGATTGATTTGATCGATCAATTGAGGCAACATAATCTCATCCTGAATGACATTCTCGGTAGGAGGTGTCATTCTTGGTTCTCTGCCAGCTTCATTCCGCCAGTTTGTGATGTACTTCAACATGCACGGGACAGTCTGCACCTACCAGGAACTACATAGGATGTTGCTCACGGTAGAAGAGGATCTGAAGAAGGGAGTACCGACTCGCCCACCTAGATCTACTTCTCTCTCTGCTTCTTCCCAAGAAATGTCCAAGGGAAAGAAGAAGAAAGGGAAGAAGAAGAAGACCTTCGGTCCTCCACAGCAGGCGAAGATAGCCAAGCCCAAAAGGGCTTCTGAAGACAAATGCCACCACTGCGGCAAAGTTGGACACTGGAAAAGGAACTGTCCTGATTACATTGCCCAAGTGAGGAGAGACGGAACTTCTACATCAGGTACTTTTATTTTTCCAGTTATTGATTTATCTTTGGCTTGTGAAGCCATTACATCCAGCTGGATTTTAGATTCTGCTTGTCCCATTCACATTTGCAATTCGTTGCAGGTGCTGAAGGAAAGTAGAAGGCTGAAGCCAGGGGAGGATGCATTAGCGATTCGGGAGTGAGAAACTCTTTGGATGCAGTTGCAGTGGGAGTAGCGAGATCTCATTGCCGAATGGGACACTTTTGTTATATGACTGTCATTTTGTACCAGGATGTGTCGCTAATATTATATCACTTTTTGTATTAGATATAGAAGGCTATTGTATTAATATTAAGAATAGTTCTTTGTATTTATATGATAAAAATAATATTCAGATCCTTAGTTGTCCAAACAAGCATGGTCATTACACATTGCAAACTTCAAAAGATATATTAAATACTGGAGTTAATAAA
>SKCR01013720.1:0-16614 GCA_019454045.1 Zanthoxylum bungeanum
TCAGCTGCAATTTAACAAACATACGAATTCCTTGATCAATTTACACATATACGAATATATATATATATATATATTAATTTAAAAATAATTTTTTTATTTAATAATTTTTTTTTGTTAAATTTAATTTTTTTACTCTTTATATATATACTAGTTTTTGCCCGTGCCTACGGCACGGTGTTACAGTATTTGGCCCATGCCTACGGCACGGTGTTACAAAATTAAATGATTTTATTTTTTAATTAAATGATGCCCGTGCCTACGGCACGACACGGTATTACAGAATTAAATGATTTTATTTTTTAATTAAATGATGCCCGTGCCTACGGCACGGTGTTACAGTATTTGGCCCGTGCCTACGGCACGGTGTTACAAAATTAAATGATTTTATTTTAACTTTCTATTTTTTTATTTGAAAATTTGAAAATTTTGACCCTTTCCATCAATCAATTCACTCTCTTTCCTCCAATTACCAATGAAATGATCTGAGCGTTAATTAAGCCACATAAAGAGAGCCGTTGGATGCACTCTCTTTCCTCAAACACCATTGTGCTTTATAATATAGATATATATTATTTTTATTTGTTTAATAAATATTAAAATTTTCATATTTATTCATTTAATTTTTTGATTATTTTTTAATTTAATTAACAATATTTATGTATAATAATATAATTTTATCAAAAAATTAGTTTATAAAGTAATTTTTTTATAGTCTATTTGATTTTGATTTGATTTTGATTTTATTAAATGATGTTTGTCTTATTTACTTTCGTAATCAGTATTCATATGTATTTTTACTTTATTAAAAATTATTTGTTTTATTTGTGTTTACTTCTTATATAAAGAAGTAGTTTGTAAGTTTGAAGATAAGATCATTTGGGTCTCTCTCATCTCATTTACTCATTTCCTATTTTATTCGTCCCTAGAATAATAGATAGATCAAAAAAGTGATAATAATAATATTATTTTTAACTTAAAAAAAATATATTAGAATGTTTTAAATGCTATTGTGTTAAGGGAATCATTTTTTTCAATATTATTGTTTATCTACAATATCGAATAGTGAGATGAATGTGAAAGATATTGGGTTTTGGGCTTAAGTGGTTTACTCCCTCTCAGGTTCAAGGTTCGAATCTCACTAGATGCATTTCCTTGGGGTCATGCCCCCTGATGTGAAAAGTCAGCTACTTACCCTGATCTGTGTTGGGAAACTTCTGAGGGCACGGGGCACAGATCCCGTGGATTAATTGAGGTGCGCGTAAGCTGACCCAGATACCCCGATTATCAAAAAAAAAAAAAAAAAAGAGATGAATGGTCTGGAATTTATGTTCAACTTTAATGTGAAAGATATTGACACTGATAGTAAGCTGTTTCTTCGGTTCTCAAGTTTTCTATATTATTGAATATATTGGTTTCAAATCAATAATGAATTTCCCTGGCTTTTATTATTAGATTGGAAAATAATGCATTGACTGACTTGCATCAGGGACAAAAATGATGCATTGACTGACTTACTTTATGTGTAAGCAGCAATAATTTAAGAGGGCTTATCTTCCCCCCTCCCTCTTACATATTTGACTTTTTTATCTCCCCTATAATTCCCTATTTGCCCTATTCCTTTCACCAAAATTCTATTTTCAATTTTCAAATAAACATATATATTTAATTTTTTTATTTATTGATATATATATATATATATATATATATATATATACATATATATATATATATTGATTAATTTTTTAAAAGAAAAAAAAATAAAAAATAATAAAAAATAAATAAAATAAATAAATAATGACGAGAAGGGCGTCCTCTTTTTTTTTTTTTAATTTTTTTCTTTTAAAATTTTTTAAAAAACTTTAAAAAAAAAAATAAAATAAATATGGATATTGATATTGATTTCGAAATTAAATAAGACAAATAATTTTTAATAAATAAAATATAAAATTAGAATCGGAATCGGAATCAAAATCAACACAACTTTTAATAAAAACAAATATTTTTTAAAAAAAAATTATAAAACCTTTTTTCGGATTTAAAAAAAAATAAAAAAAAAAAAAAAAAAAACTAATCCCTTGGATGACGTCCAAGGGATGACTTATTTTTTTATCAATAATTTGCAAAGTCAAATTTGATAATGAGAGGGATAATTTAGTAAATTTGCAATGAAATAAAGAGGGAGGGGAGTGTGTCAGTGTGTCAGGAGGGGTGGGATGATCAATTTTCATAATTTAATGGGTTAGAACTAGGTCCGGGCGTGGTTATTCCGAATCGGAATTGAATCAAAATAAAAAAAAATTTAATTCGATTCTAAATCGGACTTGAAATCGAAAAAAATTCGATTAATAAAATCGGGAATCGCCAGTTCTGGAACCGAACCGGAACAATCAATTTTTTTAAATTATTATTTTTTTTAATTTTGTTTATTATTTTTTTAATTCCTCTATTATTATTTTTAATTCTCAAATATTATCTAAATTTCTCATTATTAGTTTATTTATTACAAAATTAAGCCTTGTTCCAAATTAAGACTAATTTAAATTAATTTTTTTTAATTTTATTAAATAATTTTAGGATTTCGATTCTAATTCCGAATCATAAAAATACGATTCGAAATCGGAACCGTTGATTCCGGAGCGACAGCCGGACCTAGTTAGAAGAGCTTTCAATCTCTATATTAAATTGAGGGGTCAAGTTGTCCCAATCCTGCAGAAGACAGCTTGGTCCAAAAGCACTTCTCTCACGTTATTGGATTGTTGTTTAAAAATCCAAATTCTTGGGATGTTCTTTTCTTCAATAAACCTTCCCCTAATTTTACGTCACTGCAAAATTATCCTTATTAAGTAATGTACAATATATTATTTTAGTTAAAAAATATTAGTATTGTAGTTTTATTTATTATACTATTTATTATATGTTTATATATATTTTCGTTTTCAAAAGGTGTGGTTTGTTGATAAAAAAAACTTAAGATTTGATTATTAGATCATGAACTCCTGGGACAATCGGGAATTTTAGCTGTCTCGTTAAAGTCTAAGTCGAGTCGTTTAATAACGAGATTTTCAACGTTTTAAAAAAAAAACATTTTATATATATTTTATTTTTTTTAAAAGCTCCGTAACTTTTATTTCTTTTAAAAGTACATTATTTCTAGTTTAAAATCAAACTAACTTGTTTTATGTAATTATAAATTTGGGTGTGAATGAAATTTGAACATTTTTTTTATGGGAAAGTAGTTAGTTATTTTCTTATTTACCTAATATGAAGAAATGTTCTAAAAATTAGTCTAGGTTGCTAAAAATAATTTATCATAATTTATTAAATAAAAAACTAAACCGCCTAACCCATCGGTTTAAAAATCGTTTAGAAGGCCTAAGCGCTAAACACTCCCCACAATATGGCCATCGTCTAGCGTTTTTTAGAACCATGATATGCAATTCAATTAAACAAGTTAACCTGGAAATAGCTAAGCTAAAAATATTACATAGATGCCTAATATTTATAGTCCACAAATATCGTCAAGTGCGTGACTTGATAGTGTAGGACTCAGAATTTGACTTTCAGATCCTGAGTTCGAATCCAGAGAATGTATTTCTTATAATAATCTGGGACAGCCGAGAATTTTACCCTTCTCCGCTTAAACCCATAAAAGATGATTTGACGGATTTAAAAAAAAAAAAAATAGTGTTGAAAATTCTGATAACTAGAAACAGAAAGAAGAATAGAAAAACACATAAGCAGATGGAAGATTAAGAATTAACATACAATAATAATGGTTGCTTGGATAAACCTCCAAGGGGTGCTTTGTACATAAAAGTTATAAACCAACATAAATTATAGTATGAAATCTCAATATAGATCTTATATATTACCTTCTGCTTCAGCTCTATAACATGAAAATCATCCCTTAAACCATATGCTGTACATAATTTACGAACGATAATATCAACATTACCTTAAAACCCAGTTAAATCTCTTTCGGAAGATTATGTTGTAGAAGCGTAATTCGCTAATGATTGGGACCTAACGCCTTGACTAAGCAACAAGTTTTTCATCTCTTTGTAACCCCGGAGTTCTTCTAATGCATCGGCTGTAGTCTTTGATGATGCTACAAGACCGGAAGACGCAACACTAGAAGAAGCAGGATGCTGACCTGAAGGTACCTCCGTGATCTGGCTGGACTCTTGGATGCTGCTTCCCCACATTTCAGGTCTCAAGGCTTCCGATGAATTTACAGAGCTAGAAAAGTCTTGACGGAGGGGTGGAGCTTTCTTTAACATGCAGACAAGTGCACCTACAGCAGCATCTTGGGATTTCCTGATTGGAAACAACCCTCCAGGTTCAAGTGGTTCGCTCAAAAGTCCTCTTTGATCAAAGGATTCAGGTCTGCATACAGAATAGGAAATACAAATTTCATGTCCTCAGATTCCTGATGCTTGATTTTAACAATTTAATTATAGAAATCATAGAAATTACAAATCTGAATCCCTTTTCCATGCACGCTAAAAACTATTGAATAGAGGTTTATCACACCCAAAACTATCAAGATCCGTCTACTGCGATACAAACAGAAATTAGTTAGACTAATTACCTAAACTTGAGGATTTGAAACTTTCAAATGAGGCACTACCAAGGAAAGTAATCAGCCAGTCCTCGTAAAACGGTCTCTGTTTTTCACTCTGTCATCTGGGATGTTATAAAAACAAACTGAACCCATGCCACCACAATTATTTGGTTTTGTGGCAGCTTCATAACACATATTTCCTAAAATCACACTTACAAGTTAATAATAACCAATGTTTTAAAACGCGCTAGGTGCTAGTCGGACGGCAGCCCAGCGCCTAGGCGCCCCCTAGATAATTCCTCAGCCGGCAAAGAATTCGAAGTTGGGATTTTAGGTCAATTTGGGGATTTCCGATTTCGGGAAAATTGGACAAATTGATCATAGGGAAATAGACGCCGCCTAAGCGGGGCCTAGAAAATTCCTCAGCCAGCAAATCATTCAAAATTTGGGTTTTAGGTCAATTTGGGGATTTTCGAATTTGGAAAAGTCGATCATAGGGAAATGTTGTTTGAGTGATAGGGAATGTTTCTAGATGGTTAATTTGATGAAGAACCAACAAGAATTAAAGCAATTGGGGGTTTTTAATGAATTAGGGTTTATGTAAAATTGGAGATTTTTGAAATTTATGAGATAGAGAACAGATTATATAAAATTAAGGCACAAAATTAGAGTTAGAATTTTAAAATCTAAATATCTATAATGAAAAGAAACCGCCGCCCATTCTGATGCATGCCTAAACGTAACGATTTGGAGCTAGGCGGAGCGTTTTAGAACACTGATAATAAACATCATGATTTACAATAGCACATTCCCAAAATCTAAAATTACTAAACAAGTTTATACTGTCTTTGCTCTCTCCTCTTATCTTCTTGTGTCACCTTTTTCCAAAACCCAGGCCCCACATTCCCACAACCTTGCCCCAACTAGGGGTGGACATTGTTCGGTACGGTTCAATATGATTATAAAAAAATTGTAATTATAATTATTTGGTTTTTTTAAAAAAAGTAACTATAAGATTTTTTTATTAAAAATTTAAATAATTTTTAATTATCAGTTCGGTTCGGTACAATTCGGTTTTTTAATTTTTTAATAATAAAATTAATAAATCTACTGAATCTAACATTTACTTAAATTTTTTTAAATTGCAACTTTTCTAATCATCATAACTATACCAATAAAAAAAAAATCATAAGATATAAATATCATTTTAATTATTTAAAATGTATGAAAATAAAAAGAATAATAATCAAAGTAAAAAATTATAAATATTTCATGAAACTAATCATCAATAAACACTAAAAAAATTAAATAATATAACAAATATAATTATAAAATAACAACATAATATGATTAAGAAAATCAATAAATTAAATTATTCAATTAATTTTGTTTGGTTTGGTTTTTTTAGTTAAAAAAATTATTCTAATTCAGTTCCATTCGGGTTTTTAATTAAAATATCGAACAATTACTTTTGAAAATTTAAAAAAAAAATGTTACTTTGGTTCGGTTTTTTCCTGTTCGGTTCGGTTTTTCAATTTCAGTTATTTATTTATTTATTCACCCCTAGCCCCAACCCATTAGCCAATTAAAACACAAGTTAATCATATGGTGAATAGTTGTATAGATCAAAATCCTTGTGGCCTCAAAAGACATGAAAATTCATAGAAAATTGAAAAGATCAACCATAATCAACATCTAAACTGTTAAACACATGGTGAACAATAGTACAGCTTTATTTCTCAAAGACATGCAAAGTCATAGAAAATTGAAAAGATCAACCATAATCGACACCAAAACCGTTAAACAAATGGTGAACAAATAGCCAATACGGTTTTATTTCAGGACCTCACTCCTTTAGAGATGCGATAACTCAACAAACAAAAGTTAACAGTGTCATCAAATCAAAGAATTCAAACTAGGAACAGCAAGTGGTTACAGAACAAATAAAATGATCAGTCCTTCACTAACATTTATCACATATCATATTGCAGGTTTAGCAAGCATGCATAAACAACACAGCCAGAATGTCACAAACTACAGTTTGTTCTTCTATCTTATTCCTATATTGTTGATATAAAAGTAAACTAGATGACTAGGGGAGAAAAAGGAAAGTGGGAATTCTCCCATAGAAGCTCCTTGATACTGTGATTTCAAGTATATATTCCTTCAAACTTCAACAAATTTCAGATGTATATGTAAAAGAAGTGTTAACTAGAGGAACATAGTGGGAAGTGGAAACACTCATCGAAACATTGGTGTCATCAAGAAAAATCATACAAAACAAGTAAACTAAAGGTAGAATCAACCAAATGGGTTTTGACATACCTGCTGCCAGGATCTGTCACATCAACATCCTCGACAACAAATGGGCATGGAAACTCATCATCAAAATCATCCTGGAAAGACCTGCTGGGGCTTCTAGAAAATGAGAATTGCGGTGAGCCATGGGACGACAACTTCACCCCAGAAAACCTTCGAGAGTCATCTTTCCCAAGTAGCAACTACAGCAGAAACATTTGAATATAAAAAGTTTCCAAAATAAAACAATCACACACTTAAAATAAAAATTCACTTTAATGAGCATTCATAATACCTTGTCAATTGTTGCACCAGTTTGAGTTTGACCCATACCTCTATCAATCTTAGATGAACCATATCTTGTAGTTTTAAAGGGGGAAGACGGAGACAGAGTCGGCTTGTTTGACAATATTGGGGAATTAGCAAGCCTAGTAGCAGGTACACTGAATGGAGCACTCTCAGGTCGTATACAACTCTCCGAAGGATGACTTCCAGGAATGTAGATTGGCGGTGATGGCGATGGGGATGGGGACGGCGTAAAGTTAGGGGAGGGAAAGTACTCGTCAAAACTTGTATCCTTCTTATAACCAAGAGATGTTTCAGGCGGATGAGGAGGCAGGCTCATTGGATGGAAACGGTGAGAACTTATGTTGGAAACTGAAGCATGAGGTTCTGAATGGGTGGGCGAAGGTGAGAAAGAAACTGAAGGAGGTGAGGGCTTATAAAGGTCAAAACTCCAACTATGCCGTCTTGAAAATGGCAAAGACGATGGCGAGCCATGTGACACAGGAAGAGAGGGGAACCTCTTAAGTGGATCTGCTAATGGGCTGCCAACATAATCGGGTATAAACTGAGGGGACATGGGTGTTGATGGTTCAGAACTTACTTCTGAGATTGATGAACGATACAACACTGAAAGGCAAAGCCTACCACTAGAAGTATCGACAGGGGTGAACACAAATCGCTGGAATTCTGCCTCTTCTTTACGAGTGAAAGGCTCAACAAAAGAAGATACCCTATGACCCAGTCTAAATTTGAAAATTTGTCCAGATGAATTGAGGTCACGGAAAATTTTATATGCAGGTAAAAGCCTAACAGTAGCATACAAAGACCTCAAAAGTAAGATAGATTTCTTATATACATTATGCAAAGTATTACTGCTAGATCTTCTACTCCCAGAACAAGAATCCCTCTTCTTCCTACTGTCATATTGCACTACCCATCTCTCCACAATCTTTTCACTCTTAGCCTCACTCCCAAATTCCTCCTGATCAGAACCCCAACAAAATGGATACCGCTCCTTTGATGACAAATTCCTAACAAGCTCACTATTCGGAGAAAGATTCACCGGGTCCCAATCAAGTGGCCTCTGCACCAAAATCACATCCACCACCATTGGTTCCGAATTACTCTGGCGCCAGAAATCAAGATTCTCTAATGCGGCAGGGCATTCACGAAGGGCTAGATTAAACCATCTATCTCTCGGCCTCACACTCGATGAAGATGAAGTCGATGAAGACGGGGATGATAAAGCTTGTTCACCACTAAAATTACGCGACGACATATAAGGAGACCTCGATTCAAGTATTATATGGAGGCTTTTAGTATAAAATTCAGTAACTATCTGTTCCATTTTCGCTGCTTCCGAATGCATATTATTATGAGATGATGCCATATTGCAAAATTTAACTAAAAAACTCACAAACCCTTTATGAAAAATCGAGATTTGAACCTTTTACAACTCCACTGAAGATCATCCCACTGCAAGCAAAACCACCGAAACTAATAAAAACCAAATAACCAAAACTAACATTAACACCTACGAAGAGCAATTAACACTTCAAATTAGCAGCCATTAACTTAGATGCTGTAGCATATATATATATCAATATAGATGCATAAAAATGAAATTTTGAAAACTGGGTTCATGATTTCTTCGTATAAAATTTAGTGGGGTAGTTTCTATTTTTACAGTTAAATTGCAGAAGAAAACGAGAATTTTTTGAGTTCACTTACCTGTCATCAAAGACTCGAAAAATGATATGATAGCTGCTGAGTTCGAAGAAGAGAGGGAGAGAGAGAAGTTAACGTCGTCGTTTTTGAATTTTGATTGGTTTATTTAATCTCATTTTACTCGAAGAGAAAGAGAGAGACCTGCTTCTTCATCAAGGAACTTGAGAATGTGGGGGCCATTAGTTTCTGATTAACCGTCTGATTTTGACACGTCAGCACGTTGATCATAAATCACAAATCTAGTGGGGGCGTCGTCGTTGCTCTTTCTGGCCATGGGCCTCTTGTGATTATGGGCTACCAAATTAACAGTACTTTGAAAATGTTGATTAAAAAAATTGAATCCAGATCAAAATTCATGATTTCAAATCATTTGATTTAGAATTTGACATGATTTTTCATTTCAATTCAAAAATTGATACGGAAATCGAAATGTTACTTTAGTCAGAGACCACGAGAAAAGATTAATATATTGAGTCCCTAAAGGGCGTGAATTTGTAGTGTATGGTTCAAAATTTTGGCTTTCAAGTTCTGAGTTCGAATACATGGAGTGCGTTTCTTATAAGAACTTGGATATTCGGGAATTTTAACTGCTCTGTTTAAATCTGGATCGAGTGATTTAGCGGCGGAGTTTCCCCTGTTTAAAAAAGAAAATAAAAAAGATTAGTATATTGAACATATTTAGATTGCAATTGGATTACTTGCAAGGGAAAAAAGACCATGGTCTGATCTTTTTTAAGTTTAAGAAGAAAAGTAGTTAAAACCTCCGACGCGAAGTAGATAAAATCTCCGGTTATCTCAGGTTTTTATAAAAAAAACACACTCGCTGTATTCGAATCCTAATCTTAAAATGGGATCTGAAGTCCTACACCACTAAATCACATTCATTGAGTACTTAAGTATGATGCCCATTAAAGAACAAGATATATAGATTATACAAATCAACTCTTATTGGTTCACGAGCACAAATGCTGAATTATACGAGTATTGAAAATTTTAAAAATGCTATAATTATGATGAATGAAAATTTTATTTATTATTATTAATATTTTTTTTTTTGAAAGGAATTCGATCGATCTTTGAATTGATTGCCAAAAAATGAGACAATCTAGTATGATTGATTGTATTTATTATTATTGTCCCCAAGACACATGGTTTGGTAGTGTAGGGCTTAGAATCTCATTTTAAGGTCATCGGTTCGAATCCATATAATATGTTTATTGCAAGAGTCTGAGACAGTCGGGAGTTTTACATGTTCTGTTTAAACCCGAAAACGATGGTTTGACGGTGGGATTTTCAATATTTTTTTTAAAAAAAATATATGATTTGACGGTGAGATTTCCAACATTTTTTTTTTTATTTTTAAATAATTAAGGAGATTGTTCTTGGAATTTCAGTCATGTAACAAGTAATTAGTACATAGAAATATTAGGGTTAACGTTGCGTCCGTCTAATTATTTTAATCGTGATTAATTAATTGCTATTGGTGGAGCAATTTGATTTAGTCGGAAATTACCAATTTAGTTTTCGGTTGAAAATTGCATATTTTGGTTGATTAATCATCAATTTTCAATTTTTGAAAATTACTAGAATTACAGAAAGATTCGTTTTTTTCCTCGTTTTTTTCTACTTTGGAGAATTTAGCCATATCTCTCAATTTTATAATTGTTTAATATTTTTACAGGATAAATAAATGATTTTTAATAATTTTTTGAAGATATTAATGTATGAGTATTTCAGTCATGTAAAATGTCAGTTTTACTCTTCATAATTAATTTATGATTAATCTCAGAATATTTCGGATTAATAGGAAATTACTAAAATCGTTGCCGATTTTCAATTAAACTGAACAAAGTCGAATATTAAAGCCTTACCCAAATTATTTTTATAATGAACTCAGTATGACTTTATTATCTCATAAACTTTTATTTATTTATTTTTTCCTTTATTGTAGATTTCATTGGAGTAATTACAATTAACAAGAAATGAAGATTCAATGTCAACAATGGGATGTTAGCTAGATCTTTTCTGGAGACTATATGTTGAAAAATATCAGGTTATTTTTCTTTTCTGTATTAATAATATTGACTTTAATAGGCATTGCAAGATCCATTTCAAATGTGCCACCAGCTCACTTTTTACTTTTTTTTACTTTTTTTGTTAATAGGGGTGGCAAAACGAATTAACGAATCGAATTTGTATCGAATCCTAAACGAATCGAATCGAAATGTGATGGATTCATATTCGATTCGTTTATTAAACGAATCGAATACGAATATTCATTTAGTCATGATATTATTTAATATCATAATTTACCATAATTGATTTACATTAATTATTCATAGATATATACATATAAAATATGTAATTATTATATTTATTAAAAATACCTCACTAAATATCAAAAATATTATTTTTTTAATGGTAATTAGCCATAATTTCTCGAATCTTAATTGAAAAATAACAATAACTAGTAAAAGTAAATAATAAAATAAATCATAAACGAATAAACGAATAAATGAACTTAAATTCGTATTCGATTCGTTTAATAAACGAATCGAATCGAATTGATCCATTTATTAAACGAATCAATTCTTTCAAACTCGTATTCGCTTTAAAACGAATCGAATCGAACGAATAAATAAATCTTGACCCAAATTATCACCCCTACTTCTCCGTCGAAATTGAGTCATTTTCAGTGGTTGCTGAGAATACTGTGGAGAAATATGAATCCGGAGAATTCGAAGCTCGAGGCTATAAAGTGGTATGTGTTTTTCTAATTAGTACTCATTTTTTTTAAGATGCAGTGACACTGTTCAACCTTTTTTGGGTCAGGATTTTATTAGCATAATCTCTTGTTCCTACCGATTCAGTCATTGGTTCGAATTCTGAAAACACAACACGGATATAATTTTTATCAGACCCTACTTATAGCGGGATCTTTATATACATGGTATATATAACGATGATTGCATGAAACTTGTTGTGTTCCCAAATGGAAATAAGAGCAAGAATGTGAAAGATCACATCTCAATCTACTCAACAATGACAGATACAAGTTGATGATGATATGATTTGGTTGCCATGTGATCATATATAGATGCCATGGGAAAGGAAACAAGCTTTTCGAGGATTGAAGCTTCAATGGAGATTTGATAAATTTGTTGTGAATAAACACACAATAATAGAGGTGAATTGAGAGAAAACTCTTCTTTTATATATACCCACAAAAGAATTACAAAGCTTATAATCCAAGCTTTACAAAAAAACTCTCAAACACTTTACTCTCTATCTTTCCTCACGTTTTTGGGATGCTAATAACAATGGTTTGGAGCTCCTTATATATTGCTCAAACGCGCGTGCTACAGTAACACGCGGTTTGGCAAGTTGGCAACACGCTTGTTGCAAGCTGGAGACGTTGCTTTCAAACTTTCGGCTCATTTGGCTTCTTCTGCCTCTTCTGCATGCTGGCAACCAGCAACTTCACTTCAACAAATCTCCCCCTCGGTGAAGATTTGCCGTGAAAATCTGAGCCGACCATTAATAATCCAAACCCGGATCCTCCAAAAGGATCCTCCCCTGGCTGCATCTGATGACTGCCTACGTACCCTGAGTTGGGATCAAGCCAATCGTAGTTCTCTGAATCTCCCCACTCTGACTATGTGGAGAGTTTTGTCATCCCGGCTATGGCACGACAGATTTCAAGCTTCTCCTTCGGTAAAACCTTCGTGAACATATCGGCACCGTTGTCGTCGGTGTGAATTTTCCTGAGTTCTAACAGCCTTGAGCTCAGGACGTCCCGTATCCAGTGATACCTCACATCGATATGTTTGACCTCGACTCGAAAAATGTGGAATTTTTACCGAGATAGATAGCGCTCTGGCTATCGCAGTACAAAATGTACTTCTCCTGCTTGAAACCCAATTCTTGGACGAATGTCTTCATCCACAGCAATTCCTTGCAAGCTTCTGTCGCTGCAATGAATTCTGTCTCTGTTGTAGAAAGTGCAACACACCTCTCTGCAACCTCGACTACCATGCCACAGCTCCTCCTGAGAGAGTAATCAGATACCCCGAAGTAGACTTTCGGGTATCCACATCTCCTGCCATATCTGAATCGGTGTAGCCCATCAACACTGGCTTGTCGCTGCTTCCAAAATATAACCTCATCTTGGAAGTTCCTCGAAGATACCGCATAATCCATTTGACAGCATTCCAATGTTCCCGTCCTGGGTTTGACATAAACCGGCTGACCAATCCAACTGCGTGTGCTAAGTCTGGCCTCGTGCACACCATGGCATACATAAGGCTTCCCACTGCTGAGGTGTATGGAACCTGTTTCATTCCTTCTTCTCTGACTCAGTAGAGGGACTCTGTCTCGTACTCAATCTAAAGTGGGTAGCAAGAGGAGTGCTAACCGCTTTAGCCTTGTCCATCTGGAATCTCTGAAGTACCTTCTCGATGTACTCCTCCTGTGACAAGTATAACTCCTGGCTTTCCGATCACGACCGATCCTGATGCCAAGAATCTGTTTAGCTGGCCCCAAGTCTTTCATCTCAAAAGACTTACTCAGTTGCTGCTTCAAATTATCAATCCTCGATTGATTCCTGCCAACTATCAACATATCATCTACATATAACAGTAAGATGATAAAATCATCGTCAGAAAACTTCTGAACGAAAACACAATGGTCTGAAGTAGTCTTCTTGTATCCCTGCTCCCCCATAACTGACTCAAACTTCACGTACCACTGTCTCGGTGCCTGTTTCAAACCGTAGAGGCTTTTCCTGAGTCTGCACACATAGTCCTCTTTCCCGCTGACTCTGAAGCCTTCTGGTTGCTCCATGTAAATTTCTTCTTCTAGATCCCCGTGAAGAAATGCGGTCTTGACATCCATCTGCTCAACTTCCAGGTCGAGGCTTGCTGCTAAGCTGAGTACTACCCTGATGGATGACATCTTCACAACTGGAGAAAAGATTTCATCGAAGTCAATGCCTTTCCTCTGATTGAATCCCTTGACAACTAATCTGGCTTTGTACCGGGGTTGTGAAGTATGCTCCTGTTGCTTCACCCTGTACACCCATTTGTTCTTCAAAGCCCGTTTGCCTCTTGGCAATTTCACCAACTCAAAAGTGTGATTGTCATGCAAAGATTTCATCTCATCTTGCATGGCTTCCTCCCACTTTTCTCTGTCCTCTGTTTCCACAGCCTCCTGGTAGCTCTCGGGTTCTCCCCCGTCAGTAAGCAGCACATACTCATATGCAGAGTATTTGGTTGAAGGTCGCATGTCTCTGTCAGACCTTCTCTGTGGAACTGTTGTGGAACTTCTGGTACTGGTGGTTGATCATGATCATCATCTCTGGGAGCTTCATCACCTGTACCCTCCTGTCTGGGAACCTCATCTTCAACTCGTACTGGCACCGGTGTATGAGGTTCTGGATTCACATTTCTGTATTGCTGGGGCATTGTCTTCATCTCCTTTCTGATATCTTCTATGGTCTGGTCTTCAACAAAGACAACATCTCGGCTTCTGACAATCTTCTTCTCAACTGGATCATACAGTTTGTAGCCGAAATCATCCTGACCATAGCCAATAAAGACACATTGTCGCGTCTTTGCATCAAGCTTGGATCTCTCGTCCTTTGGGATGTGTACAAAAGCTTTGCACCCAAAGACATGTAAGTGCTCGTACGACACTTCTTTACCTGTCCAAGCTTGGTTAGGAACATTACCTTTCAGTGCGACTGCTGGGGACATGTTCAAAATATGAACTGCTGTGATGAGTGCCTCCCCCCAGAATGTCTTCGGCAGCTTGGCTTGTGACAGCAAGCTTCTGATCCTCTCGCACAAAGTTCTGTTCATCCTCTCAGCTAGGCCATTCAGCTGAGGTGTCTTTGGAGGTGTCGTTTGATGTCTGATTCCTTGCATCTTGCAGTACTGATCAAACGGACCTCTGTATTCTCCACCATTGTCTGTTCTGATGCACTTCAGTTTCTTGTCGGTTTCTCTCTCCACCAAAGCATGAAACTCCTTGAACACTCCCAGCACTTGATCTTTTCTCTTCAAGGTGTATGCCCAGATCTTCCTTGAATGATCATCAATAAATGTCACAAAATACAGTGACCCTCCGAGTGTTCGTGTCTGCATCGGACCGCATACATCTGAATGTATGAGATCTAGTACCTCCGGTTTCCGTTGAGGCGGGGAGCTCTGGAAGGATACTCTGTTCTGCTTTCCAGCCATGCAGTGTTCACACTTCCGTAAGTGTGAGTTCTTCATTCCGGAAGAACATTCCGTCTGCGTAGTATCTCCATCCATGTTTGGCTCATGTGACCGAGCTTTTTATGCCATAACTCGGCTGCCTCATTACTGTTGACTGTATTTATGCTACTATTTGAAAGCTTAGCATGCATCAAATACAAAGTTGAATCTTTCTACCTCGTGCCACGACCATTGACCCTTTAGTGAGCTTCCAGCATCCGTCACTAAAGGTGCTGCAGAACCTTCATCATCCAGCTTGCCTGTTGAGATCAGGTTTAACCGGATATCTGGGATGTGCTTGACTCCCTTCAACACTAGCCTTGTCCCGTTCTCTGTTTCAAGGCAGATGTCTCCAATACCGACGGCTTTGGACTGTCCGTCATTCCCCATCCTTACAGCACCGTAGTCCCCTGGTGTGTAAGATGAAAAGAAGTCTCTGGCGAGATGTGGCGTGTATGGATGCGCCACTATCTATTACCCAACTGGTCTCGTGATTGGTAAGATTCACAACAGCTTCTTCATACATTATGCAAAATTCTTTGGAGGTTTTCTCGGTGGTAGTAGCAACTCTTTCTTGATTAGAGTCCCATCTCTCCTGGACTGCTCGTTCTTCAGTTTGTAGCAATCCCGCTTCATATGGCCTTTCTTTTTACAGTGATAGCACTCAATATCTCTCGTTCTTGATTTCCCTCGGTTCTTGTCTGATCTCCCTGGGCCTCGGCTTTTACTCCTCCCCCTTCTGGTGTTCTTTTCTGTCACTAGAGCTTCTGAGGTTGAGGCTGATGCTGACTCCTGCATTCTCGTCCTCTTTTCTTCTCGAAGATCCTGGTCTTTGCCATCTCCATAGTGACTTTCCCATCTGCGGCTGAATTTATCACCGTAGATCTGAACGTTTCCCAAGATTCTGGTAACGTATTAAGGAGTATTAAACCATTTACCTCATCTCCGAAGTCTATGCCCAATCCAGACAATTCCTTCATGGTTCCGAGGAAGTCATTGATATGATCTGCCACAGCTGTACCCTCCTGGTATTTCAAACCCATCATCTTCTTGATGTAGTACAGCTTATTGTTGCCAGTCTTTGCTCGGAAAAGCTCCTCCAGCTTTCCCCATAAGGTACGTGCATTTGCATCTTCACTGACATGGTTGACGATACTATCGTCGATCCACTGACGAATAGTACTGCATGTTTTCTGGTGAAAATTAGCCCACTTCTCATCGGATATTCCTTCTGGTTTCTTCTCCAGAAATACCGGTCCATCATAGTCCTTTACATACAGAAGATCTTTCATCCTTCATCTCCATGTGAAATAGTTTGTACTGGTTAACAAAATCATTTTTCCGTTGCTCCCCTCCATCATAAAAATTCTAAGCAGAATTTCAAAAACGGACCTCCCCGTTGCGTCCGGAATGGTCGATAATGGTGGAAATGACACTTCGTTTGTCAAAATCCGACACAGGGACCAAATAGCAAATTCCAGA
>SKCR01013721.1:0-16820 GCA_019454045.1 Zanthoxylum bungeanum
GGGACATCATCGATTTACTCACGTATGATGTGGGATTTCCCTGATATTTAAAAAATAATAATGAAGCTTAAACTTAACCTTTTCAATTATATGCAAATGACTCCCCTCAGTTTCAACAAAAACTTTGAACTCCACCAAAAACCTAACAATCTATCCAGGATGCAAAATTTTTGTCAACGGTTTTTATGACAAATTAATCTTTTACCAATTGTAATTCTTATGAAGAAATTCTTTTTTAATTTTAATAGTACAATACAAATTTAATTATAATTGCAATTAAAATTTATAGAAATTCCCCAAGTTAACTTTTGTAACTTTTATGAAGTTCTTAGAACATCCATAAACAGAAATTTCCAAACAAGTAAGCTCTATCACAAGTTCCTTGAAATTTCAAGTCTTGTGAGCAATTATTTGATTCTAGAATTATTTGAACCTCAATCAATTTCATTCGAACCTTCCTTCAAAATTAATTTTGATAAGAAAAATATAACACCTAAGCACATATATACCTAAATCTACAAATCCAATTAATACAAGTGATTATGTGTGGCATGACTTCATCAACAACTTTGCTTGTATGTATTGGAATTGGATGCATCTTCTTTTGACTTTTAGAATAATAATAATCAAACTCTTCAAATAAAAATAAATAAATAAAACTTTCACCCTACACTTCATTGATACAATTCGAAATCTATTGAAAAATTAGATAAAATTATTTTTTTAATGATCGACGACCCGATCCGAACCCGATCAGGTTCCACCTTCACGTGACCCGACCCGCGATCCGACTTTCCTGTAACCCGAGTCGATCAAAGTTCACAAATTTTCAATAAAAAAAAAAAACCGGCCCGACTTTCCAGTAACCCGACCCGATCGAATTTCACAAAATTTCAAAAAAAAAAAAAAAAACTTGACTCGACCTGTCCCGTAAACACCCCTAGTAACAACAAAGTTTGTTTCTCATGTTGCCTTGTTTTGGCTGTTTTCATTCATTTACTATTCAATCAATGCTGTAAAAACTTTGAAGAATAATTGGAAAAGAGGAGTATTGAGTACGTATACGAAAATGTTATGCCTTTGCCTCTCTTTAATGGAACCTTGAAATGGCAAGCATTATGCCAAAACTATTCAAAACAAAAAATAAAAATAAAAATTGGACACATGGAAATGAACTTTTTATCAATTAGCTTTGAATTAATATTCTTGTGCATATATTCTATTTGGTGGCCAAAACGGCAAAACCATTCTAGCAAATCTTCAAGATTCTGTGTTTTTTTAGAGCAGTCTATTTTTATTATTATTATTTTTTTTGGTATTTTAAAACTCATACACTTATGAATATTTGTGGAAACTTGAACTTACATCTTTAAATTTATCTAATAATATAGGTATAATAAGACTTATTTGTAACTAATGTTTCTAAGTATTAAATTTGTAAGCAATAGCTAGACTATTTAATAAACACCCATTTCTTTTAGAAATGAGTATCTTCATATTTGGTATAGATGATTATGAATTAAATGTGACTCAAAATTGTCTTGAAACTTTTCATTTTAATTCCATTCATTAAAAAAAATTTCTCCGTTTTTAGTCTATTTTTTTGAATACTCAATTTCAATCAAAATTGGTGATTTAAAATTCTTTAAGTTGATTATTATTCGATTTTCCAAATTGAATTTAAACCGGTTGGAGTAAACTATACCTTCTTACTTGTCTTTAAAAAACTAAGAAGCAATATTACAACTTTATAGTTAATGTTTACTAAGAGTTTTGTGTTACAATTTTAAATAAGAAAATTTATAAATAATTAAATCTTAATTCTAAATAAGAATATAAAAGGGAAATTATTAATTATATATTAAAGATTTACCGATTATAAAAAATATATAACTCCTGAAATTTTATTTATCGACATCTTCAAACACATCCAGATTTTTTTTGGAAATGTTGGAAACTCAACTGCCAAACCATCAGACCTAGGTTTAAATAACACAGTTAAATCTCCGGATGCTTCAAGCTCTTACAAAGAAATTCATCACGTTCTAAACTCAAACTCATGACATGATAATCAAGTACAAACTTTTTTTTGGATTGGGAAAACCTCACGTCATTCATACCGGAATCTAATGACTCCGATATAGAATCTCTCAAACTCTTACAATAATATTATCGGAACTTGAACGTAAGATTTTAAAAATAATATTCCAAGCTATGACCGTAACTGCGCCTTTTAGGGACACCACGTCGAGACATCTTCAAGGCTAAGTCACCGAACCTAACCTTAACCTACCAGCAGGCAGCCACTAGAATACTCGAAGTGTATCTGTTCCTCTGTCAAACCTGCCACGTGTCGCCATCATCAGCAATCACATTGAGGCTGGGGCTGTATTGTCCCCACGATGTACTTCTTACAGATAACCTGATCTGATCAACGGGGATTCCTCGTCGGTTATGCGATAAAAATAGACAAACACAGACTTTTCGGTGCCACGTGTCGGGTAGTTAAAAATAGCACCGCGTTTGCGTGACGGTTACGCGTTTCTCCAGTTCCACTCTTCTTTCTTCTACTACTATTAGTATACTCTGTACTTAGCTCACCCCCGCATTATGGTTTTACCTAAATACCCTTAACTGAAGTCATATTAAGTTTATTATTTGTCAATGAAGAAACAAATTGTTTATCAAGCTCCCTGATCTTTTATGTTTTTGCAAATGAGGGTTTGTTTCCTAATTTTTTTTATTATTATCCCTATTGGAATGACTAAAACACCCCTTAATATTAAATACATACTAACGTCTAAGTTTCAATATAATAGAATAGATATGATAATTAATCGGGATAAATTGACATTTTATCAATTTTATTCCTATCATAATTATAGATTAATAAAAAAAATTCATTTCATATCGATTTTTGAATCGGAATGAAAATCTTCTCGAATTTTGGAGAAAATTTTTTTGAGTGAATTCAGTGTGTGTATATATATATACTAGTTTTTGCCCGTGCCTACGGCACGGTGTTACAGTATTTGGCCCGTGCATACGACACGGTGTTACACAATTAAATGATTTTATTTTTTAATTAAATGATGCATGTGCCTATGGCACGGCACGGTGTTACAGAATTAAATGATTTTATTTTTTAATTAAATGATGCCCATGCCTACGGCACAGTGCACGGTGTTACAGTATTTGGCCCGTGCCTACGGCACGGTGTTACAGAATTAAATGATTTTATTTTTTAATTAAATGATGCCCGTGCCTACGGCACGGCACGGTGTTACAGAATTAAATGATTTTATTTTTTAATTAAATGATGCCCGTGCCTACGGCACGGTGTTACAGTATTTGGCCCGTGCCTACGGCACGGTGGTATAGAATTAAATGATTTTATTTTAACTTTCTATTTTTTAATTTGAAAATTTGAAAATTTTGACCATTTCCATCAATCAATTCACTCTTTTTCCTCCAATTACCAATGAAATGATCTGAGCCGTTAATTAAGCCACATAAAGAGAGCCGTTGGATGCACCCTCTTTCCTCCAACACCATTGTGCTTTATAATATAGATATATATATATATTACATTTTTTTTTTTTGCAAAAACTTTAAAATAATGGGATGCAGATTATTATTATTCAAATCTAACAATCTCATGATCAGAGTACTATTACACACGTGGAAGCTGAGCTGTCCTTCCAGAAAACCAACTAACCTAAAACTACCAAAGAAATTAAAAAGCTTATAACTTGGACAAGAAAAGAAAGCCACTTCTCCAACTCCAAGCAACAAATCTACGCGCGTGAGGAACGTGACACCAACTAAAACGGTGCGTATTGTAGTGTGTACCCTCCAAATACAAGCTTGATGCTAGTATTTAGAATATAGTTAGAATTGCATTCAATAAAATAAAATTGGAGGATGAAAGTGAAGTGAAACCATTTTTTGTTACTATGTAGAATATTTATCCTCACTTTTGATGCTTTCCAAACTAAATTAACAGGGGTGTTCATAGGATCGGGTCAATCCACGACCCGATCCGCTCGATCCAATCTGATGTGATCCGACTCAATCCGCGCGGGTCCAAAAAAAAATTTGCAAATTTTCAAGAATACACTTTCATTAAATTTGCAAATAAAATTTCTTGGTAAAAAAAAAAAAGTGTTCCTTTGCAAGCATTTTGAAGAGTGCACTTTCATTAAAATTATGTAATAAAGTTAGAATCTACAATTCAATGAAATTGAATTGGGGGTCATAAAGGAAATTGATCACTATTACAAACAAACAAAATCCCCACTTCTAAGAGATATTCCAAGTTATTGCCTAATAGCAAATTCAGTCAATCCCCCACTTAAAAGAACAAAACAACCCATTAATTATCCTCCAAGATCTTCCGAGATATTGCCCAATTAACAAATTCAATCAAACGTGCTCCACACGCCCCCCTTAATTCTAATTAATATGAATATACGTGATTTAATTATTTTGAGAATGATCAATCAAAATAAGGATGGAAAAAAGCTCGGGTTTGATCAGGGGTAAAAAAAAATACTTGCCGGGTTAGAGACCGCCTAGCACATTAAGCTCGGGGCTAGCTTAAAAAAATATTATTTATACTTATATATATAATAAATTATATAATATATTTAATTTTTTATTAATAAAAATCGGGCCGAATAAAACCCGGTCCAAAAAATATATTTATCGGGCTTGGGCCAGGCTTATCAAATCTCAGACCAATTCGGTCCATTGTCACTCTTAAATCAAAATAGAGAAAAAATAATAATTAAAACACGTGTCATTAATTGATAATAGGACCATCTATATATAATTTTTTTCTCCTATGTCAAGTAATTGTGTGTACAATAACAAAATGACTCATTTGGTTAAAAGTATAAATGTAAAAAAGTAAGCGTAGCATTGTTTTGACTTGGGAAAAAAAGTATAGGACTAAGTCTTTAAACTCAATCACCTATGTGTTGAATTAAATTTAATATATATATATATATATTAAATTTTTATAAATTATGATCGATTATATATTAAAATACATACATATATATATATATATATATAGATAATTGACGAGAGATATAATTCCACCTCACATTTGCCTATATCTTTAGTTGACCGACTCCACTCCCTCACCAATTCTCCACTCTCCTCCTTTCGTTTTTGTTATATAAACTCCCTCACCCTCAACTCACTCACTCACTTACTCGTCTCATTAAATCATCTCCTCGAAGCTCCAAAAATTCCCGATCGAGCAACCATGGCTCTGCAAGCTCTAAATTCTCCCACATCAGCAACTCACAGTCACAATCACAACCCTTTTAGCTACGAAGACACGTGGACTAAAAGAAAGCGATCAAAACGGCCGCTTAGCGAGTCCCCACCACCACCACCTCCCACAGAAGAAGAATACATGGCTCTCTGTCTCATCATGCTTGCACGTGGCACCACCGCCGCCGCCGATGACGACGAGAAAACCACCCCATCTCCGGCACAGGAGCCGCCGAGTTTGAAATTCCCTCACAAGTGCAGCGTATGCAACAAGGCCTTCTCTTCTTATCAAGCCCTAGGCGGGCACAAGGCCAGTCACCGTAAGAACGCGACTGACATCCCATCGACAATTTCCAACGCCGCCGCTGACAGTGACGTCACACCACCATCATCAGCCAGCAGTGGTAGGACCCACGAGTGTTCTATTTGTCACAAGTCTTTTCCCACCGGACAAGCCCTAGGAGGCCACAAGCGGTGCCACTATGGAGGCGGCGGCGGCTACAACACCAATAATAATAAAAATAATATCGATGCTAGCGTTTGCGTTAACGTTAGTATCAGTGCAGGTGCCAGTGCCAGTGCGGTAACGTATTCAAGCGGCAGTCAACGGGAGCTTGACCTGAACTTACCACCGTCGCCGGAGTTTTGGTCACAGGAAGTAGAGTCTCCGTTGCCGGCTAAGAAACCCAAGTTGACTTTTATGAATTATAATGAGGATGGCAAGATCGTAAATTCATCACAAGATTGATTTAGAGTTTATATAGTTTCTTAATTTATATTTTGACTGGTTTTAGATTCTTGTGTTGGTTGGTGTAGAGAGAATTTCATTTTTTCCTTGTAATGATGATTCGTTCATTCTTTTATGTATTCACATAATATATTTATCGTAAAAGATATGATATATTTTTTGCGTCATTAATTTTTTACATTTTTGCTCATTATTTTTTATAATAAAAATATTAAGTATGCTTAAATTAAGTTATTTCGTTAAAAAAATAAGAAAAATCAAGTACAAGATATGCTTTTTACTTTTCTGAGTTGTGTAATAAAAATATTTTTCTTAAAATAAATGAGTTCTGTAATAAAAATAAAAATTATTAAATTAATTTTTTATTTACTCTACTCTTCCAAAAAGAGGGCTAGGAAAAATTTTGGCTCTAAATCACTGTAGATACAGTGAGACGTTAGGAAAAAAATGGCTGTTTTACTATTTATCTTTTAAGTTGCATATAAACACACAAACGAACAAAAATTGGTATATATAGAAAATCATGTGTGTTTATCAATAATTTAAATTAATATTTAATTAATACTTATTGTATAATCATATCACTGTCATATAAGGGTGTGGTTTGTAGGTGTAGAGCTCATTACTGGTTTTCAGGTCCTGAATCTGGGATAATTAGAAATTTTACATGTTTCATTTAACTTAAAATCGGGTGATTTAGCGATCAGGTTTCCAATATTTAATTTATATATATATATATATATATATATATATATATATATATAATAAAAGATTCAATTCATTAAGAATGCTTATTAAATATTTATTATATTTTTATTGGGAGTCATTAAAAAGACGTGGGGGAGTCATTATTGTCCCGTTCAATTCAAATGAGTTAATTTTACTTTATTCTCATTAAAATTAATATTATCTTTTTCTTTTTATGGGAATCAAATTTTATCCTCAATAAACGAAATAAAAGTCACTGCTACGCTAAAAACAGTAAACAAATATGAAGCAGTCTTGAATTGAACAGAAAAGAAAGAGCAGGCAAAATTGAATCAGTGGCAGTGATAATGGTGGCCGGCATTTACAAACAAAGATGCAATGTATAATAAGCAAAGAAACACATGTTAGCTTCATCTTCATTATACCAAATTATATCCATCTTTTGCGTTGCTTCTGACACTTGTTATTATTATTATTATTATTATTATTATTATACAATAATAATAATAAGTAAAGTCAATTCTTGCTATGCTTGTTTCAGGCTGGCCTTCTAGATAATTTAATTTTATCAATGTTTCTTTTCAAATACGGATATATTGAGTTCTGTTTGGTATACCAATTAGAAAAATATGATAAACAAACGATAATCCATAATGATGTTATGTAATTTTGATTTATGCTAATAAAATAACTGCGGTGTGTTTTTTTTTTTTTTTTTTTTTTTTTTAATTGATGGTGAGAAAAAGTTAAAATTTTAATTTTTGCAAAACTTTTTTTTGAAAGAAACTCATCTTAACCAAACACTTAAAAATTATGTTTTACCTTAAACAAAATTAATCATTTCATCATATGTCAAACCACATATCAAACAGATTCTTTATTTTTTTCCTCAAACTCATGAATGAAATTATTTTCCCTACCTAATTATTGAATTAGAATCCATAAATGATGTTATGTAATTTTGATTTATGCTAATAAAATAACTGCGGTGTTTTTTTTTTTTTTTATAATTTGATGGTGAGAAAAGGTTAAATTTTTAATTTTTGCAAAACTTATTTTTTGAAAGAAACTCATCTTAACCAAACACTTAAAAATTATGTTTTACCTTAAACAAAATTTAATCATTTCATCATATGTCAAACCACAATATCAAACAGATTCTTTATTTTTTTTCCTCAAACTCATGAATTGAAATTATTTTCCCTACCTAATTATTGAATTAGGATCTAAGCTTTGTTTAGATTCCAATCCACATATTACCGTCCTATAAAATCCGCATTCAACTAAAATACATAATATTTTTTTGTTTCTTTATCTGTTTTTACAGTTCACAGTAACCTTATCTAAATACTGTTTAAATATAAATACATGCATGATGCACCCACTACCCAACCAAGTTGTATTATATATATATATGTATATGTTCATTTCTTTCTCTCTCTAAATTTTCTTGGCCACCAAACACGGTTACAAGTTGCCCACAAGAAATGTAAATGACCATTCCACATGCCAACGAAGAAACATTCAAAGCTACGTTACTTCTTCAATTATCCCACTTTTTTTTAAAAAAATTTAAAATCGTTGCAAATCCTATCACCAAATCACTCGTTTTGGGTTTAAGCGGAGCAGGTAAAACTCCTGATTGTCCAAGACTCTTACAAAAAACGCACTTTATGTATTCGAATTCAGAACCTCAAAGTGATATCCTAAACTTTACACTATCAAATCACTCAATTATCCCACTTTCCCAATAAACAAACATACCAGTATCGATCCCCTAATCCTAAGTGAAATTAAGCTGAGTTGTAGATATATCTCTATAACTTGAAATGTCAAATGTGGTTAACAAAGATGTTCATATTTTGTTAAACAAAATTAAAATAAAAAAAGGATTTTGATTTTTTTGTGGTGAATATTCTTTTTTAAGGTAATGCTAAGCAAGAGTAGGAAAGAGTAAAGGCAACTATAAACTCCAAGTACCTAAAGAATGTGGTTTGATGGTGTATTACTCAAGATATCTTCTCAAAGTCTTGTGTTCGAATACATGAAATACGTTTTTTTATAAGAGTCTGGGATAGTCGGAGGTTTTGCCTGCTCCGTTTAAGCCCGAAATAAGTGATTTGAAAGTGGGACTTCCAACGATTTCAAAAAAAAAAAAAAAACTATAAACACCACATCCTTTTCACCACTCACACTATTACTATAATCTTTTTTATATTTTTAATTAAGGAGAATTATGGAAATTAAAGAAAAGTTGAAATGAAAAATTCAAATTTTATGGAGTCTAGAATGTAATTAAGAAAACCAATCTTACCAAATCAAAAGTAAAAATATCTTAATCAAAAATAAAGATTAATAAATCTTAACTACACACATATCATATAATGCACACATAACATAAATTTTATTAAAACTTGAAAAAATCAGAAGAGAATTCTAATTCTTTCACCAGAAATTACCGAATTTTTAAAGTAATTGGCAACCAAAACCAATTCATGGCCACCATCAAGTCCACTATCAATGCCAAGATAATAGGATATGATTATTAAATGCATGCATCAACAATAACAACATCTCACCAAAGTTTTAAAGAAGCAAATAAAAGCTAAATAGATTGACTCCAACACATCATATGCATCAAATTAACAAGTGGGACGGTTGATCCTTCCAACTGCCACCTTCTTTCCTTCTAAATACTTTAACCATACGTAGGTTCGGTTACGGTTAGAAATTATAACTGAACTGTATGATTTATTGATCACGATTTTGTACTGCACACAAACGTACGCATCGTTCAAGTAATATAGTGACAGAATGTCGGATGATATCATACTCGCATGGACTTATTATTCTTCTTATTAATACTAAAAATAAAATACTTAACTTAAAACTAAACTATTGGGGGAGGAAGTTACTTAAACAAATATCTGAAATAAATAATGAGAAAAAAAATAATTTTATAGATAACTTTATGTGCGAGAAGAACCTATGGTTGCAATTTCACTTAAGCACGCAAATAATGGGTTCAGGTATTGTTCATTTAATGGGGTTGTTATAAATTATTAACTAAAATACTAAAATATCTACAATGCTCTTTCAATGATCAGGTGAAAATATTTAATTTAAACTAATTAACTATATATTTATGTTAATTAATTTAGACCAAATTGGACGGGTTTTAATTATGGCTACGCATGCCTTTCAGGTATATTTTTATCATGAAGGGAAATCTATCAAAAAAACTAGATCATGCGCTATTATTTACACGGATAATCCTAATTTCCTCAATCGAGCTCTTAAGAATTTACCAAGAATAATTTATTGTTGTCCGGGCAAATAAAATATGCATTCAAATACATAGAATATTAAATAAATAATAACAATTACAAAAAAATAAAAAAAATGCAAATGAATTAATAAATATTTGTTGAGGATCCATTATAACACTAGATGAATGATTTAGCTACTCATGATAAACAATAAACAAAAGATAATCATTATTACAAAGGAAGAACTCATAAAAGATAAAGTAGATAGTAGAGGGAAGAAAGAAACTATCGTTTGTAGTCTTTGATTTCAAACTGTAACTCTCGTTGATGCACTCGTTCTTGTCTTGCTATACGCGTTCTTCTATATTACGGGACTCCAAAATTATAGTATGAGGCTTCTTTTTAGGTTTGGGACGACTTATGCTTATATATAGAAGATCTCGGGGGTGTAGTCTAATCAAAAATCGAATTTTGGGCAAACATGGACCACT
Organism: Zanthoxylum bungeanum; assembly: GCA_019454045.1. Classification (NCBI taxonomy): domain Eukaryota; kingdom Viridiplantae; phylum Streptophyta; class Magnoliopsida; order Sapindales; family Rutaceae; genus Zanthoxylum; species Zanthoxylum bungeanum. The sequence continues at coordinate 10,503 of SKCR01013721.1, forward strand.
TCCCGTGTTGCCATTTTGATATCAACAATCGTTGCGTCGCGACGCGCAAGCGGCAACGTCGTAACGCGCCAGATCAATTACTCTTTGCCTGATTTTACTTCATATGCACGTCTCGACACACAGGCTCCAACATCGAGACGCACACGTTTTGACTCCGAATTTGGCCTTATTTTTTCTATATTTTATCCTTGTTGATTCCATTGATTTTCGATATTATTTTAACCTGCAAGATAAACCCAAAACACATCAAAATATTCATAAAACTCGGAAAAAAGAACAAAATATTAAGTTAGAGGGATGAAAAATATATGAATATTGTCGTTCATCATTTACAATTCGGTAAAAGCCGAAATCGTAAATCTTAAACTTTAAAAGTAACTTAACCGTATGGTTACGATTTGGTTACGGTTGAACCGTATTTTTATTTATTTTTTTAAAAAAAAATATTATAATTTTTTTTTTTTAAAAAATCTGATTCAACCGTAAAAAAAAATCTTGTTAAATCAATTTTTTAACAGTTGAATCGGATTTGTTACGAATGAACCATAAATCCGGTTCAACCGTCAGTTGGAAATGCACCCACCACAATCGAATCGGACCCATTCGGTTCGTTTGTGATTTGCGATCCGGTTTGTTTAAAGGTTCGATTGGTCTAACGGTTCGTTGCGATTTGAAACCACTACCGTATACATGTCTAGCTTAGCCTATCTTATGGCCTCTAATTTTTTTTTTTTATTATAATTTCAAATAATTAAGGATTGAAACTTAAGAGCCCTTTTTTTTTATATTTTTTTTTTGTTCATAATATTATGTTATGACTAAAAACTTTAAAATATAAAAATGATTTTGAATCCTGAGAATATGAAAGCCAACCCTATACTTCAGATTCTTTTCAATTCCTCCGCTTGTTTTTTTTTTTTTTCAATTTTTATGTCTACAATGATAAACTTCTATCTGCGGCGCCTCCGATTTGGTGGTCAATTTATACACATGTATCAATTATTAAGGTTAAAAAAATCTTAATTATTTTTGGATAATATAGTATTATAAAAATAATAGATAATAAGTGATATATATATATTGAATAGTGGAATTGTCAATCTCCCCTAATTATAATTATAAATCAAGTGTCACATATTTTGATTGGGTTATCTTAGATTATTATAAGCTTAATTGTGTGCATCACATTAGACCAATTCAACTTTAAGGCTTATATAGAGTACAAATTTGACCCAAACTTTGGTCATTGATCCATTTGGTGAAAAATAGCACATCATTTTAGACCTCCTTAAAATATTATTGACAAGTAGTATTTGCTATAAAAGGGATACGTCGGTTTTACGTATTGTTGTATCTTAATATAAATTATATTATTATCCATTCGGAATCGATTATAAAATTTATAACCGAATTTCCATCATATATATCATTTTTTTAAAACCTCGTTATCAAAATCAAAACACCTTATTCATAATACTTTGAGCAAATTAGTTCTTTAAAAAATTATGCCCATTATTAATTGGGAGATTGTAATGTAGACCAAGTGGCTCTTGCCTTGAGAAGTAGACATTACAAGCCTTTTCATTACTTTTTGTTATTTATTTCTATTTTCTTAACTATTCCATATTTAAATCATTATGCCTTTATAGCTTTTTGTTTTTTTTGTTTTTTAATTTTTGGGATTTTCCTATATATTTATAATGAAGTTTAGTGTTAAGAAACTTTGGGCTTTTATCAATTTATTATAAAGAAACGTTAAGGCTTGTTAACTATCCCATGAGTTCATTCAATGAAATTCAACGAATATTTGTCAAATAAGCAGCAAAAACTTAATCAAATAATGAATATGTACAAAAATGCAAGGAAAACTATATTGTCAATTGAGCCAACAAAACAAAATAAAATATTGTCCATGCTAGCTAGCTAACTAATTAATCTGCTATCTTTGGCTGAATTTTTTCATGACTTTCTCATGTAATTGTTGTAGATGGACTCTTGTCCTGTACAGTTTAATCGGAAATCGAGAGTGATTTAAGCGATTGGCGAATAGTCGGGAATAATCGGAGATTAATCGAAATTTAATCGGGAATGATAAGAATGACATTTTGGATGGTTGAGATTAAAAAATTAATAAATTATCTCTAAAAAATTCTCCAGAAATCACTAAAAATCATGCATTACTTATAAAAATTAATAAACAATTTAAGAATCTTATTATTCCGTAATAAATAGTTTAAGTCAAAGCATATTTTTATTTTTTTAATCGTTTTTAATAAAAATTTCTATTTTTTCATATAAAATTATCAATTAAAATTCTAAAAAGACATTGAGATTAAACGATTTTTGGTAAATCGTAATTGGAAAATCGGTCGATTAATCTCGATCAATATCGATCGTATATTGGTGTCAATTTAAATCGGTTAAAATCGATCGGGTCAAATCACTCAAGTAGCGATTTACGATTAATCGATTGTTGATGATTAATCGACGATTAAATAACATAGTTCTTGTCTAATCAGGAATGAGAAAGGATAGGCTATCTACATTTGCAACAGAAAACTCATATGTACACTCTATTCATAACTAATAAAATTTTTGAGGTCGATATCCACATCTGCAATTGTCTATCAATGCGGATATTCGTATCTGTTTGAAATATCAATAATTATTTTTAAAAAAATAAATAGAAATCAACTAGTTCACTTAATACAAATCCAATCATTCAATACAAATTTACTCAACACATTTTTGAATATGAGTTTTAGGTACACTACAAAAATTAGACCATTTGGCGTCGAATTATTTCGACGCCATAATCCACATTTCCGACGCAAAAGACATTCAGTGTCGAAGAAATTAGACGCAAACAATGGACGCTGAAATGTCGACGACAATCAATTTTAGCGTCGAAATTATTAAATGCGACGCTAAAAATTATATTTTAGCGTCCAAATTATATTGACGCTAAAGTAAATTTTCCGACGCTATAGGTTATATTTGGCGACGAAATTATTCGACGCCAAAAGTGAATCTTTTAGCGTTGAAGCGTATCGACGCTAAAGTATATTAAACAATTAATATATGCACGCTTATAGCGGCTATTTTTTGTTACTATTAGCGTCGAAATATTCGACGCCAAAAGTTGAATATTTGAGTCGAATTATTTCGTCGCTAATAGTTCAAAAATTTATTTTTAAAAAAATTATTATTTTTACTTCTTTTTTGGTCTAAAATATTTAATTTAGTTAAAAAAATGTAATTAATAACAGAATTACGAAATATTATATTGAAATTGTTTTAGAAAAAAAAATATTATATTAAATCTATTTGTTCAAAATGTTTATACAAAATCAAATATAAAATTAATTGCTACTGTGATGGGGGGACGTTCGAGCCCGATGCACCCTGACTGATTGAAGCCTCAAACATCTGACGGAAAATAAGCATTTGATGTTCCAACTGCTCCATCTTCTTCTCGTGGTCCACCATCTTCTTCTCGTGGTCCACCGTGACCTGTTATAGCTTCTTCTTAGTCTGCTGTAGCTCGTCTCGGGTGCTGGATAGCTCGTCTCGGGTGCTGGCTAGCTCGTCTTTGGTGGTGACTAACTCGTCTCGAAGAGAGACATTGTCTGAATTAACACTATTGCGTGCAGATGACGTTGGCTTTTTACGAGTGCCAAGGCCAACGTTGTAAGCTGTCTGATTCTTGAAAACCAATTGCGACAGCTGCTCATCTGGTATGGGGTCGGACCTTGTCTCCTGAGTTTGATGTTGGAGTTCCATCATTGCGTGTTGTTTCAAAACATAAGTTAATATTAGAATTTGAGAAAAAAATTAACATATATTAATTATTTTATTTTAAAAACTGAAACTTACATAGCAGCGTTCGGCTTCTTCATTTATCCATTTGTTCCTCTCATTGTAATGCGTCACACGGAAAAAATCTGGAAATGATTGCACCTCACCTGTGCTACTCTATTAAAAACAGAAAATAAATTCAATATTATTCCAGATTAGTAAAAACAATTTACTGTTAAATTTTACGTTAGGATATATTTACCTCAGAATGTTCGGCACGATGTTGGATAAATGGCTTCGAACCTCCACGGTGGTTAAAATGCAAGTGACTTCGATTTTCCGCATTTGCGTGACATTTATCCTGCATTTACCAACACTGTAAGTACCGAAAACAAAGACAATTATAAATTTCCGTTTATTTCAAAATTTACCTCGTGTTTTTTGTTAGACCAAAGCTCACATAAGAATGTCCAATATTGTTCCTGTATAAAATCAGGCTTGTGTTGTGGAGCATTTGAATGTCTATGTTCGTCGAATATTGGTTTCAGGACTTTTGTTCTATAATCTTTATAACTTTTCCCCATGTGGTAGTCAATATATATTGTTGGACATTCACTTGGGTCAGATCGAAGTCGAACCATTCCTACATGAAAATTCGAGTAAAAATAAGTATAAAATAAAAATGTTAAATAACAAACAATATCGAAAACTTAAGCATTTGAAGGTCCATGTTCGTCGAATATTGGTTTCAGGACTTTTGTTCTATAATCTTTATAACTTTTCCCCATGTGGTAGTCAATATATTGTTGGACATTCACTTGGGTCAGATCGAAGTCGAACCATTCCTACATGAAAATTCGAGTAAAAATAAGTATAAAATAAAAATGTTAAATAACAAACAATATCGAAAACTTACAAGTAGCGAAGGGAATAGCTGGTTCATTTTCGTCTCCCACGGTATCTTTCTCCAAGATACGTAGTTTTGGGGAGCTTCATATCGAGCTGTAGCTCATATGGCTGTATTAAACGCTGAATTATGTTGTCCGACTTGAGTGCGTCCATCATATGATATCTGTATCCGGATACGGCCGTGAGCCTTAACGTACTTAGCCAACCCCAGGCCACGGGTGCGTCCTCGACCCTTCACTGTACTGGACTCACCTGTGCTAGCAGAGGAATCACCAGGGTCAGTTGTCCTTGCTGATGTAGATGGAGTCGTGTTAGCCCGTTTGCGATTGCCCGGTGCCATCTGCAAAAACCCGTCGCATTAGCGTCATCAAATTCCAAAGTTCTTATACATATACATATCCATACAAGTCAATACAACTTAACAAAAGCGCTTATAACATCGAATGCTCACTTTCGTTTTCAACTTCATTCATTCATTCATTCATTTCACATATGCATTCATTATCCATATAATCTACGAGTTCCATCATACATGTACATACACACAGTCACACACACAATCATCATACAACCAACCACGAAGCTCATTTAACAACCAATACATCACAAGGCACACAATCAAACAATACATACATATCACGACAATATGAAAAATAAACATATGGAAAAAGCACAATCCTATTTTTTCAGCAGAGAATAGGAAAAAGAGACATATGGAGCAATTCGCAAACATCAAGCACATGATCACATTCATCCAAATCAAGCACATGATCACATTCATCCAGAACAGCTGTTGTTCTGGGCAGCAGCTGTTCTGCCCATAACCTCATAAACAACCCTCAACAAACAACTCCCTTCACGCATCAACACATAGCCCTCACCCAGTAAGCCATTGACACACAATTATCCTTCATCCATTAGCCTCTCCACTCACGTAACAACCCTTGAAGTCAACCCAAACTCACGCACCAAACTGCCTTGAAAATGCCCTCTCACATGCCTAAAACACTGTCTGAAGTCATCTCAAACTCACACACTAAACTACCTTGAAACTGCCCTCTCACACGCCTAAAACACTGCCTGAAGTCAGCCCAAACTCACGCACCAAACTGCCTTGAAACTGCCATCTCATATGCCTAAAACACTACCTGAAGTCAGCCAATCCACGCTCAAAGAAGCACTCTCAACTCACTCCCACATCGACCATGAACCAGCCCTCTCTCCTCACCTAACCGACACAGCCAGAAACCCCAGGCACATACACGCCACTCATGCACATAACACACACTACAACAAAACTGGCTTTTAGTGGCGAAAATTTTCGCCACTAAAAGCTTCAAATTCGCCACTAAAACTTTTAGTGGCGAAATTAGATTTCGCCACTAATTCGCCATTAAGAGTGCGACACTAAAGGTTTTAGTGGCGAAATCTAATTTCGCCACTAAAACCTTTCTTTTAGTGGCGAAATAATTTCGCCACTAAAGGTAGGATATAGTGGCAAAAATTTAAATTTTTAGTGGCGATTTTTTTCGCCACTAATAATACACTTTTAGTGGCGAAATTAGGTTGTCGCCACTAAAATTCGACTTTTAGTGACGAAAATTATGACTT
>SKCR01013722.1:0-16688 GCA_019454045.1 Zanthoxylum bungeanum
AGTAAAATCCCCAGCTATCTCAGACTCTAACAAGAAATGTATCACTTAATTCAAACTCATGATCTGACAAACAAGTCATAAGCCTTTTAACACCAAGTAACATTCATTTGAGACTTATTCACACATATCTCTCATCTACCTAACCTAAAATTAGTTGATTATTAATTTAGATAGAAAAAAATAACAAAAATAGTAAAACGCCATTCATTATATAAAAATTTACTAAAAAAACACATTGTTTAATCCTTCTTATACTAAAAAATATAAAAATAAAAGTTTAACAAATACTTTTATTTTTATGAATAAAAAAAAAAAAGAAATTCAATTGGGCATTTAATAAAACACCAATTCTATAAAATATATACACAACAAACAAAACATATAAATTTTTTTTTTTGTTGGAAATCTTCTAAATATTCATTAAGGGTAGAATTGTCCTTTTGTGGTATTGGGTGCTTGTGAGGGGTACAACCCTTTGGAGGGTTGCACCCCACCCCAAAGGGTGCCTTATTGCATCCTTACATGTCTTATTTAAGGAGGCATTAAACTAATTACAAAGGATAAGGAAAAATCCGAATATTGAAAGAGACATTTGTTTTTGTTTTTTGGTTTTGAGAGAGTTCAACCATTTCCTAGTTTGTATACTTGTCAAGGAGTGCTCCTTGTACAAGAAGTATCCAAGTTATCCTGGGAGGACATTGGTCAATTGCGAATCCGTAAAGCACCTGTGACGGGGCCAATAAGTTCTTAAGGACAGAGATCTTCTCGACTTGAATTGTTTTTTGTAATCTCAATTTCAGGTTTTATCTTCAAGTTTTCTGGTTTTAGGGTTTCTTGCATCTAGATCTTCTTTTTGGTTATTGATCTGTTTGATTTGCATGTTATATTACTGTTTAATGACACCTAATTTACAACAATCTTAAGAACTTATTGTTCTAGTGTTATTAGATAGTAATTCGCATGTTAGGGTTTGAATATTTTCTGGAAAATTCGGACTATGCATGAAAAACCCGTAGGTCGTTCGAACGCCCGACGAACGCGAAGGCAAAAATTTGAAAAATCCGTAAGAACGTTCGAACGCGTCTTCAAACGCAACTCGAACGCAAGCCTTCTGCCTTAGAACGTTCGAACGCGTCCTAAACGCAACTCGAACGCGAACTCTCTGGAATCATTACGTTCGAACGCGTTATCAAACGTTACACGAACATGAACTCTCTGGAAACACTTCGTTCGAACGCGTTATCAAACGCAACACGAACGCACACACACTGGACAGTCTCGTTCGAACGTAGATACGAACGTGACACTAACGATTTTGTCCTGGAAGTATCATAAAAGAAACTTTAATTAATATTAACTTGGTTAGTCATATAATGTAAACACATTAATCTTGGTAGTATAGATTTAAGTTATTATTAAGTTGTTCAATTATCACAAGCATACACATAGTGATAAAGTTGAAATTGATTGGTTGTTGCATAATTGGTTGAGAATTTAAAGTGTAATTTTGCACAAGTAATTCCATTCAATCTTGATTGACATTTATATATCTACACTTATCGTAATAATTGTGCTATTGGAAGAGTGTAAATCTGGGTTGTGAATTGCTAAAAGATCCTATTGGAAAAGGTGTTCGAAGAATATTCGTTCATTCAATTTTCCTTAAGTATCTTTAGTTGAAATTCAATGACTTGTGTTTATTGGAACTTTCGTCCATTAGAACAACAAGTGACTACCTAGTAATCACTTTGAACAAGATCATTCGTTGATCGTTGTGCAATTCGTCTTTCGTAGACTGATTGAACCCTGTTGAATTTCCAGTTACAAATGGCTAGCGGAAATATCAAAGAATACCGGTCTCTCACGGAGAAAAGCCGGAGAAATTTGGTAGGGCAAATTTCAAACAGTGGCATATCAAAATGTTGTTCTACCTGACAACTCTCCAGTTGGCTAAATTCCTCAAAGATCCTCCGGGTCCTGTGGAGGGTGAATCTGAATTGGCCAAGGAAGAGCGATAACAGACTTGGTTGTCTGGAGACTTCCTATGCAAGAACTACCTTTTGGGTGGTCTTGACAATACCCTGTACAATGTGTACCAAGGCATGACTTCTGCGAAGGTTCTCTGGGAATCTCTCGAGAAGAAGTACAAAACCGAAGATGCCGGACAAAAGAGATTTTTCGTGGGTAGGTTCATGGACTACAAGATGGTAGATTCAAGGACGGTGATGTCTTAGTTGGGTGAACTGCAATTGATCATTCATGAAATACTGGATGAGGGAATGAAACTCGGTGAGATGTTTCAAGTTGCCGCCATAATTGAAAAGTTGCCTCCATCATGGAAGGACTTCAGGAGCTATCTGCAACACAAAAAGAAGCAGATGAGCCTTGAGGACCTTGGAGTTCGATTGAGAATCGAACATGACAACATGATGTCCGATAAGGCCAGTTACAAGACGATGGAGTCTTAGGCCAACATCTTTAAGGATGTAAAAGGTAGCAAGAAAAGAAAGAACATTGAAGCTGATTCTTCCCAAGCGAACAAGAAGTTCAATGGGAAGTGCTACAACTGTGAAAAAGAGCGGTCATATGACAAAAGACTGCATAAACAAGATATCTCAGGACAATGGCAGGAAAAATGAGGCCTATGTCGCTGAAGGTGAGCGGTTAACTGATGAGATTTCAGAAATGAATCTCTAAGCAGTGGTAACTGTAGCCAACTTGGTTGGGAATCCGAGAGAATGATGGGTAGACTCTGGGGCTACTCGTCATATCTGTACTGATAGCAAGATGTTTTCCTCGTATCAGAAAGGTTGATGGCGGCGATCATCTGACAATGGGAAACTCGTCTACCTCTAAAGTGGTTGGACAAGGCACAATAGTTCTGAAAATGATATCCGGAATGGAGCTTACATATAATAATGTATGCATGTTCCAGATATTCGGAAGAACTTGGTCTCGGGTTTGTATTTGTTTCTGACAAGATTGTATTGACCAGAAATGATGTCTATGTAGGAAAATGATACATCGCTGAGGGTCTTTTCAATGACTGTCAATTGTGCTATTAATAAAGCTGAAACTTCTGCTTATATTATTGAGTCACAAAATGTATGGCATGAGAGGTTAGGACATGTTAATTATGATACATTAATTAACATGGACCTTATACCTAAATTTGATTGATAGCCAACATGAGTGTGAGGCATGTGTTGAAGCAAAAATACATAGAACATCATAGAACGAAGTTCTGAACCCTTTGAACTTGTACACATTGACGTATGTGACATGAATTTTGTGCAAACAAGAGGCGGTAAAAAGTACTTTGTCACTTTTATCGATGAAAACACAAGATTCAGTTAAGTGTATTTGCTGAGGACCATAGCTGAAGCTATTGAGAGCTTTATACACTGAGAGCGAAGTTGAAAATCAACTTGGCAAGAAAATCAAAAGAATCAGGAGTGATAGAGGTGGTGAATACGTTTCACCATTCGGTGAATATTGTTCTGTGCATGGAATTATTCACGAAACCACTGCTCCTTATTCTCCTCAACAGAACGGAATTGCGGAGCGCAAAAACCGAACGTTGAAGGAAATGATGAATGCCATGTTGACAAGTTCGGGTCTGTCTCAGAACTTGTGGGGGGAAGCCTTGCTTTCCGCGAACCTACGTTCTGAACAAGCTTCCTCACAGAAGACTAGACAAGACACCATATGAACTGTGGAAAGGTTTCGTACCTTCCTACAAATACCTCAAAGTGTGGGGGTGTCTTGCCAAAGTAATGGTTCCTAAACCTAAGAAGGTTAGAATAGGACCCAAAACATCAGATATACTTGCAACAATAATGCATATCGATTCTTGGCACACAAAAAATGAGATTCCTGACATCAATCCAAATGTGATGATTGAGTTAAGGAATGCAATATTTTTGAAGAGACATTTCCTTGTAAGGAAAGACAAAGAAGAGAGTCTCTCAAAAGATCTGTTGATACTGTCAATGACAGTGATCAGGTTGACCAAGAGTCAAATCAACATGGAAATGTTGAGGCAAATGAACCTAGACGTCGTCTAAGTCATTTGGACCCGATTTTCTGACATATTTGTTAGAAAATGAGCCTCAAAGCTATAAAGAAGCAATGTCTTCTCTGGAGGCACCTCTTTGGAAAGAGGCGATAAACGGTGAGATTGATTCAATCCTACAGAACCATACTTGAGAGTTGGTTGATCTTTCACCAGGTTGTAAGCCACTGGGCTACAAATGGAAATATGAAAATGGATGGATCAATAGATAAGTATAAGACGAGGTTTGTCATAAAAGATTATAGACAGAAAGAAGGCATTGTTTACTTTGACACATATCCACCAGTGATTCGTATCACATCAGTAGAATGCTTATAGCTATAGCAGCTATATTTGGTCTTGAAATACATCAAAAGGATGTAAAGACGTCATTCTTGAATGGTGAATTGGATGAAGAGACTTACATGGAACAACCAGAAGGGTTTAATGTTCCTGGATAAGAACAGAAGGTGTGCAAACTTGTAAAATCCTTGTACGGATTAAAACAAGCACCTAGACAATGACATGAGAACATTGACAAAGAGATGTTGTCAAGTGGGTTTAAAACCGATGAGTGTGATAAGTGTATATACGCCAAATCAACTCAAGAATGATATGTCGTTGTATGTCTCTATGTAGACGATATGCTGATAATTGGTAATAATCATGAGTTGATTCAGTCTACCAAGAAAGTGTTATCCAGTAAATTTGATATGAAAGATTTGGGAGTAGCTAACCTAACTCTTCCTCTATCAAAGAATACTGGCTTAAGCATATCGTAATTAGAGTATTCAAGGATCATCGGAGGTCTGATGTATCTCATGAATTGCACACGAACTGATATCGCTCAAGCTGTGAATAGGCTTAGCAGATATACTAGCAATCCAGGACATAACCACTGGAAAGTCATAGTAAGTGTTTTGAGGTACAAGAAACTTCAAAATATGGGCTACATTACGAGAGATATCCTGCTGTTCTAGAGGGAAACAGCGATGCTGACTGAATATCTGATACAGTGGATTCCAAATCTATGGTTGGATTTGTTTTCACACTTGGTAATGCAACCGTGTCATGGAAATCCTCGAGGCAAACATGTGTTGCCCGGTCTACTATGGAATATGAGTTCATAGCAATAGACAAAACAATGGAAGAAGCAGAATGGCTTAGAAACTTCCTGAAGGATATTCCTAGTTGGGCCAAACCGGTGCCAACGATTAGCATACATTGTGAAAGCCAATCGGCTATTGAGATAGCCCAAAATACAATGTATAATGGTAAGTCTCGACACATACGTCGGAGACATAATACCATGCGTCAACTGCTCTCAAGTGGCATAATAACGATCGATTATGTCAGGTCGAAGGAAAACCTAGCGGATCCACTAACTAAAGGTTTACCTCGAGAGCAAGTTGAGAAGTCATCGAGGGGAATGAGCTTGAAGCCTATAATCTAAGAATTGTCACTGTGGAAACCTAACCTAGTTGACTGGAGATCCCAAGATCTAGGTTCAAAAGGGACAACAGAAACTTTGTGCAATTCAAAACAAGCACTGGAGAGTTTCGTACTCTTTCCCATTCCGATAATGACGCTGAGTGCTGTCTGTCATTGGTTAGGATAAGCTAAGGCTTTTAATGATCACTATATTAGGAGATGGGTCCTAATGGGGGTAAAGACAGATTACATCTTCATAGTAGATCACCTATTTCAAGTAAGAAGTGAGGCCACTTCCATGGGAACCTTTAAAGGTGGGTTACCCTAAAGTGCTTGATGAATCCAGGACCGTTGTTCAGGGCCAAAATGAACACAACCGTAGAACAGGTAAATGGTCGAATTAAAGTTGTGTGTTGGCAATTGTCTTGGTTTACACCAACGACAGAACAGTTCAAGACTATGGGTCACTGGTTTGCCAAGTAAATCCGATTGTCACTCACTAGGAAAGGTTCAAGGCGAAAGCTATCTATTTCGATGCAGCTTTAGTTCATGGTAACTCTCTCAAGTGTCTCCTTGAATATTTGAAGAATTGTGGGGGATTGTTGGAAATCTTCTAAATATTCATTAAGGGTAGAATTTCCTTTTTGTGTATTGGGTGCTTGTGAGGGGTACAACCCCTTGGAGGGTTTCACCCCACCCCAAAGGGTGCCTTATTGGCATCCTTACATGTCTTATTTAGGAGGCATTAAACTAATTACAAAGGATAAGGAAAAATCCGAATATTGAAAGAGACATTTGTTTTTGTGTTTTTGGTTTTGAGAGAGTTCAACCATTTCCTAGTTTGTATACTTGTCAAGGAGTGCTCCTTGTACAAGAAGTATCCAAGTTATCCTGGGAGGACATTGGCCAATTGCGAATCCGTAAAGCACCTGTGACGGGACCAATAAGTTCTTAAGGACATAGATCTTCTCGACTTGGATTGTTTTTTGTAATCTCAATTTCCAGGTTTTATCTTCAAGTTTTCTGGTTTTAGGGTTTCTTGCATCTAGATCTTCTTTTTGGTTATTGATCTGTTTGATTTGCATGTTAATTACTGTTTAATGACACCTAATTTACAACATTTTTATTGTTGAATTAGACAAGCTCAGAAACTATATGTGTCCACCGACCCATTAAGTTCGGAAAGTAAATAAATAAAGGATTAGCATCTTCATCGATGAACGAAAAAGAAAAATCAACTATAATAAAAAACGGTTTTTTAGTGTGGTTTTGAGTAAAAAATTGATGGTAAAAGTTTTGTTATCGGAATACGGCGATGCAAAAAATGGATATTATAAACTGATCGCGAAAATATTTTAGGGTCGATATTTTTGTTGTCGATGCTAAATATAGATATAATTGGCGACACTCAATCTGTTCAAAATTATTAAAAAATAATATATTATTAAAATATGTATGTGTGTGAGTGCGTATAATGCACCTAAATATCATTAATCATTTATAATTATATATTATTAATAAGTTCTTATTATTATTATACATAATATTATTATTTATAATTAATATATTATTATTATTATTATAATAGTATACAGAATATTATTATTATTATTATTATTATTATTATTATTATTATAGTACTGTGAATATTATTATTTATAATCAATATCTTATTAGTAGATTATTATATTATTATTATTATTATTATTATTATTATTATTATTATTATAGTATTATGAATATTATTATTTATAATTAATATATTAATAAATAATAATAATAGTAATAGTATGTGAATATTATTATTTATAATTAATATATTATTGATAAGTAATAATAATTATTATTATGAATATTATTATTTATAATTAATATATAATTAATAAGTTATTATTATTATTATTGTTATCTTCTGAATATTATTATTTATAATCAATATATTATTAATAACTCATTGTTATTATTATTATTATTATTTATTATAATAATATTATTCTGAATAATATTATTTATAATTAATATATTATTATTATTATTATTATTATTTTATTATACATAATATTATCATTTATAATTAATATATTATTAATAAGTTGTTGTTGTTATTATTATTATTATTATTATTATTCAGAGTATCTGTAATATATTTAGCGTTGCCAACTCAATGGGCGACACTAAAATATGAACAGACAACATCGCTAATGATGAACATTAAAAAATATACACCTAATAAAAGAGAAACTAATTATTTTACACTTATAATTTCATTAATCCCCTTAATTTAGCACATTTGTAAAATAATAATTAAATTCATGTTTTATATATTTATTTATTATGATATTTATTTCTTATGTGGGTGATATAATAATTTTGATGCATAACTATAAAAATGGACGTGAAATTTGAATTTTAGAAGTCATAAATTTAAAAAGGCGTTCGGTGGAAGAATTTTCAAAATCATGAGGCTTTGAGGCTTTCTCGTAATTCATTTTTTTTCAGTAATAAAATTATGAATGTTTTTATTTAAATTACGAGTAGCTAATTTTATTTTGATGGGGTAATAGGTTAAATTTTTAATATAAAATTTAGATTAATCTTATTTATATTATAATTTATAAATTATAATCTAATTACTGTTTAAATTAAATATGGATAAATTATTGACAAACTTTGTTACCGTCTATATGACTGGTTTTATATATTTAACATAATTGAGTACCTAACTGGACTTGTTATAGACACAAGTTATCATCAAATGTATTATTGTTTTTATATGTTTTGTTATAATTAATTCATGAAATAAATTAACTGGGTAATAATTACTATTTATGTATTATAAAAAGTAAGATTTATAAATCTGAAATATTAAAAGTGGATATCATAATCCCAATATTTTATTTTATTGTTGCAGCTAACTAAGTTCGATCATAATTTTTGACGAATTTTCGTATTTAGGGTCGTCATTTAATAGTTGACGCTAAAAACCTAAATTTTTAACGTTGAAAGTACGTTAGCGACGCTAAATGTTGTAATTTTAGCGTCTCATTTCCTGTCGATTTAGCGACGATTTACTTGAAGACATTAAATATCATTTTCTTCCAGTGAATTGTTTATATATATACATACATACATATATTACTATAAGTATGATTAGAATATTTATTGTTAATTCTCATTTTGTTTTATTTTTACCGTGAATTTTAAAAATTTATTCTTAATTTTTTTCGATTTATTCTTTTTCTTTTTCAGTTGTGTTATGTATAGAAAATAATCATCATCTTGATGACTTAATAAACAAATGGCACCATCAATTAATTAATCATCACACTCAAATCCAGATAGATTTTTAATTTGTATTACCAAAAGCAGAAAGCAAGGGAATCGGTGGAAGCATTATTTCCTTCTCTATAGATTGCAGAGAGATGCGCCCCATGCAAGTGGTAGAAGAGCGTGTCATGCACTGAATCCATACACAATCTGGATGTTCCCTTCATTTTTATTTAAAATTAAATTTTTTAAATTTATAAAAATTTTAAATTTTAATATATAATATAATTTTTATTCGTAATATTTCATTTTAAAAACCCATCAAATGCTCACCATAGCTGCCTAAGTAAGTGGCAATATACAGTAACCTGTTTAACATTTATTAATAATTTATTTTAGGAAAATTTTAATAAGAAAAAAAAAAATTTCTTAATATTTTGATAAAAAAAATTATCAAAATATTAATATTTTTAATCAAAATTTTCCTAAAATAAATACTTAATAAATATTCAAAAAAAAAGACTGATGGTTAACATGTTTATTTTTTTTGTTTTTGATTCACAAAACAAATTTGTCGTAAGCTACACGGAGGTCGCTGGACAGCATAGTGGGCCCAATTTGTTTTTTTGTTTTTTTCGGTCTTTTTGAAAACTCTCTCAATTATACAACAAAATAAATTATTATATAATATTGACGGCAGATTCTAATGCATGCATCTCTCTCTTTTTTTTTTTTTCAACTTTTATCATTTCACCGTTTACCTTTCTTCACTTTTACTTTCTACCTTCACCATTTTTGTCGGATCAATTGACTTATCATATATCTTGTAGAAGATTCCAATGAGTGTCATATATTTATCTGCTTTAGTTACCCTATTTTCTTTTTTGCTTTATCAATTTATTGTATCTAAATGATTTTCTATGCGAATTTATTTTTCCACTAGTCATGAAAAATACATAATATATAAATATTTTTATATCGTTAGATTTTGTTTTAATTGGACTTGAGTCTTCAGATATTATGAGTATTGTATTCGAGCTCAAATAATCATATATTTACATAATTATTAATGCCAAATTAATAAATTACAAAAAAATATTTGTTTTTTTTTTAAATATTTATTCACTTAGTTTAAACTAGTCACATAAATAACATAAAATCTTCTATAGGGATTTGATTAATTATAAAACACTGTAAAATTTCATTATTTTTTCTCGATTTTGACGGCATAATTTTCCAATATTTTTGAAAAAAAAATTAATTTGTAACAGTGAATATATATATATATATCTATATAATAAAGGATAATGATGTTGGAGGAAAGAGAGTGTATCCAACGGCTCTCTTTATGTTGCTTAATTGACGGCCCATATCATTTCATTGGTAATTGGAGGAAAGAGAGTGAATTGATTGATGGAAATGGTAAAAAATTTTCAAAATTTCAAATTAAAAAATAGAAAGTTAAAATAAAATCATTTAATTAAAAAATAAAATCATTTAATTCTATAACACCGTGCCGTAGGCACGGGCAAAAACTAATATCTATATAATAAAGGAGAATGGTGTTGGAGGAAAGAGAGTGTATCCAACGGCTCTTTTATGTGGCTTAATTGACGGCCCATATCATTTCATTGGTAATTGGAGGAAAGAGAGTGAATTGATTGATGGAAAGAGTCAAAAATTTTCAAATTTTCAAATTTAAAAATAGAAAATTAAAATAAAATCATTTAATTAAAAAATAAAATCATTTAATTCTGTAACACCGTGCCGTAGGCACGGCCAAATACTGTAACACCGTGCCGTAGGCACGGACATCATTTAATTAAAAAATAAAATCATTTAATTCTTTAACACCGTGTCGTAGGCACGGGCAAAAACTAGTATATATATATCTATATTATAAGCACAATGGTGTTGGAGGAAAGAGAGTGCATCCAACGGCTCTCTTTATGTGGCTTAATTAACGGCTCAGATCATTTCATTGGTAATTGGAGGAAAGAGAGTGAATTGATTGATGGAAATGGTCAAAATTTTCAAATTTTCAAATACAAAAATAGAAAGTTAAAATAAAATCATTTAATTCTGTAACACCGTGCCGTAGGCACATGCCAAATACTGTAACACCGTGCCATAGGCACGGGCATCATTTAATTAAAAAATAAAATCATTTAATTCTGTAACACCGTGCCGTGCGGTGCGCACGGGCATCATTTAATTAAAAAATAAAATCATTTAATTCTGTAACACCGTGCCGTAGGCACGGGCCAAATACTGTAACACCGTGCAAAAACTAGTATATATATATATATATATATTATATGATTGTGTAGTATCTCTATTTTCTTTTAACATGGTATTTTATTTTTTTCCATTAAACTCATGATGTAATTCCCGCCTTCCCAGGATGGCAAAACAGTATAATCATCTCTCTTTGCAATATAAAAACCCACCCACCACCAACCCTTGAGCCTCATTCTTACTGAAGAAAAACCAAAAGCACTTTCAAACCAACAGAAGCAAATTTACATTTCACTCCCTTTTTCTAAAATAATTTAACTCTAGTCCCTGAACAAACCAGAAGAAAAGAAAAACATTTAGCCATGTGTGGAGGTGCCATCATTTCAGGCTTCGACCCACCGACCGCCACCGGTAGGTCACGGAAGCTGACGGCGAATTTCCTCTGGCCGGATCTGAAGAAATCACCCAACAAAAAGAACTCGAAGCCGATCGCGGAAGATGACTTTGAAGCTGACTTTCAAGGATTCAAGGACGACGACGTAGAATCTGGTATTGATGAAGACGATGGCGTGGACGTTGATGCTGACTTGATGATGTCTGATATTAAGCCTTTCACTTACGCAGCTGCCCGCAAGTCTCATGGTAACCGTTTCTTGAACATACCCAGTACATGTATTTGTTATGATTGTAGTTCATCATTTTGTAAAGATCGTTTTTTTTTTTTTTATTTGTATTTTTATTAGGCTTTGAATGTTAAAATGTGTTAGCTTGTGTTTTTGTATGTGGATATAAGTTTTTGATTTTTTTTTTTTTTTTTTTATCAAAAAGAATTTCTGCGAGCTGTGATTTTTATTGATGCTGTTCTTGATTGTTTTGTAATAAATATTTTTTATTGATTGAAAGAAAATGCTTTGATCTTGTGGGATATAGTGATCTTTTTCAATTTTTAATGGAAAAAAGGAGTTTTAACATTTTGGTGGTGTGATTTTCATGTGTTTTTTTTTTTTTTTTGGGTTTGAATGAAACTTCTTGTTGGATTGGAGTATAAAATTCTTATTTTTGGGTCAAACCACTTCTGATCAAACCTGTACTTATCTGATTTTGTTTGTATTT
This sequence comes from Zanthoxylum bungeanum, assembly GCA_019454045.1. NCBI lineage: Eukaryota > Viridiplantae > Streptophyta > Magnoliopsida > Sapindales > Rutaceae > Zanthoxylum > Zanthoxylum bungeanum. The sequence continues at coordinate 12,104 of SKCR01013722.1, forward strand.
GGCTTTTGATCTTGGTTTGTGGATCATTCTGTTGAAGTGAGCTTTTGTAATTTTTCCATCGAATTCACCTATTTCTTTCTAAAATTGTGCTGTTGAAGTCAGATTGAAAGGTTGGTTTTGTGATGCTGAAGTTGGATTCATAATTCGGATTATCATATTTAGAGATACCTCATTCTTTCAGTTTGGTCTTCTTTGTTTGGGTATCTGGGATGTCCAGATTTATGTAGATCTAACACTACTTTTCCTTGGTCAGTCAAATCAATCCTCTATTGATGTGATCCACTATATATGGAGGATTCGAAGTTGTCTACCCGATATCAAATGAGGATCATTACTTGTGGTTCCGGTGCTTAGCCTTACAAAATGAAAGCTTAGATTTTTAATTTTTCTTGAGATTTCCTTTTTCTTTCTTTCTAATTTTCCTCTGTTTCACGCTAAACTTTCATGGATGAGATTTTCATATATGATTGTCCATTGATTTACCTTTTATGGTGACCATTCGGCGTGTGTATCACTTTGTTGCTTGCCCGATTTTGGTATCGCGTAATAATAGATCATGTGATAATTTAGTTTTCCTCTTACCGTGATGGAAATCAACCGATTTCTTGGTGTATATGGTGTTGCATTACCGTGTGGCCTGTATGTTGTTGAAGATGGTAAAAAAAATTTACCCGGATTGCTGACTGTTCTATGATTCTGTCATTAATGATAGAAATTCATTATGATATTTGTTTCTTTGTTATGGTGCATCTATTTACTGGTTGTGCTTACATATAAGATTTCTAATTTAGTTTTTCAATTATTGAAGGGTATACAGCGGTTAAACCCATGGAATTCAATGGGCAAGTTAAAAAATCCACGGAAAGAAAGCGAAAGAATCAATATCGGGGAATCAGGCAGCGCCCATGGGGAAAATGGGCTGCTGAGATCCGTGACCCCAGAAAAGGGGTTCGTGTCTGGCTAGGAACTTTCAATACGGCTGAAGAAGCTGCTAGAGCTTATGATGCTGAAGCTCGTAGGATCCGCGGGAAGAAAGCTAAGGTGAATTTTCCCGATGAAACTCCTTGTGTTTCTCCGAAGCGTTCTGTTAATGTAAACTCTCAGAAATCACTTCCCAAGGCAAGCCTAAGCCCCGTTCAGCGAAGTTTGAACCAGAACTTCAATTACTTGAACAACTCCGATCAGGACTACTACAGCTGTGCAAGTATTCTGGAGGAGAAACCAACAGTGAATCAGTATGGATATATGGGCTCATTCCCTGCCAATGGAGACCTCGGATTCAAACCCTTTGTACCAACAACTGATAATACTCCTCTGTACTTCAATTCTGACCAAGGCAGTAACTCCTTTAATTGTCCTGACTTTGGCTGCGGAGAACAGGCACCAAAGACTCCTGAAATCTCGTCTGTTTTGGCCGCTACCCCTGAAGTTGATGAATCTCAGTTTGTGGACGAGGTTGCCAACCCAACAAAAAAACTGAAATCTAACTCTGAGACCGCCGTGCCTGTTCAGGATAACAATGGAAAGTCTCTGTCTGACGAGCTCTTGGCTTTTGACAATCAGATGAAGTTCTTGCAGATGCCGTATCTTGATGGAAGCTGGGAAGCTTCCCTTGATGCCTTCCTGAATGGAGACAACGCTCAGGATGTTGGAAACCCGTTGAACCTCTGGAGCTTTGATGACTTCCCTTCTACCCTCGGGGGAGTTTATTGAGAAAACTTTCCTGCTCTTGATAGTTTTGTAAATAAGGCTACATGTTAGTGAGTTTATCACTTTCTGCTTCTTACTGTTTGATTTTTGTTTTTTGAGATCTCTTTAAATGTTCCTTGCTTTTATATTCTTGCAGGTTTCTGGAATGGTTGTGTCATCATCTGTCTGTTTGGAGATGCATGCAGTACAAAACTGTCGGACATGCTTAAGCCATGTGTGGAGAGTGCTCTCCGGAAGCATTTAGTAGAATCTTAGTATAATAGGTATTTAGTTTCCTTTTAACCTTGAGACATTAAACTTTTAAACATTTTGCAATTTAGTGACATGTATGGATGATAATTATGTGTGATCTTTTATGAAATACTGAAACCAGATGAATATCATCTTTGTTAATTTGGTTCTGCTTCTGCCATGATCTTTGTGATTGTTTAACCAGTGTCATATATTTTGCTTTTTTTTTTTTTTTTTTTTTTTTTTTTTTTTTTTTTTTATCAACTTTGATATTTAATTTTAGTTGCTGCTTCTTGAAGTGTGGGTTTCCTAAAGTATTTGTTTTTTGGCCTGGAGTTGAAAAAGAATGAAAGGGGGACAAGCTTTTTCATCATTTCATTCTGATGATATTTGTATTACATATAATTTTGAATTGGGATGTATATGCAAAATATTTTTGTAAGGGCTGTAGCACATGAAGACATATGCTTTCGCAATAAACTATGCAAGTATGGGAGGCCGTGTCAAAATGTCCTAATAACCATCCTCAGGACATGTGAAGTTGCCTGGGGATGATGTACTTGGTCACGTGCGAGGGTCATTAATGTGACGTGTGTAATGGGCTTCCATTCCTGTTATAGAATTAATTATTATATGAGAGATGTGAAGTACACATGTACTAGGTTCGATTATGATTGGAAATTATAACCGAATTATATAGTTTACGGTTTGGTTTTGGCCGAATCGTAACCGAACCGTGTCGAAATCATCAATTTTAACAGTAATCGAACCGTACGGTTATAGTTGAAGACTAATTTTTTAAATTTTTTAAATTTTTTTTATAAATAATTTAAAAATTATTTAAAAAATCATGTTCAATGGTAAAAAAAATCCGGTTCAACGTTGAATCGTTTTTTTTTTTTTTTTTTTTTTTACGGTTGAATAGTATTTGTTACGATTGAATCGTAAATTTGGTTCAGCCGTCGGTTGTAAATGCACCAACCGCAACCGAATTAGATTCATCCAATTCAGTTGCGATTTGTGGTCCGGTTTGTTAAAAGTTCGATTGATCAACGATTCGGTTACTATTTGAAACCACAATTTTATGCTTGTCTAATGGCAACACCCAAGAAAATGAACCTCCTCAGCCTTGCAGCAAGGGGAAAATAAAACGGACAATAGATAAAAGAACAAGCAAAGGTTTACTTGCTTGCAAGGAGGGGACCTGCCTTTGGCTATGTGGCTGCAATTATGAAATGCAAAGGCTAGCTTTTAGCAGAGGTCCCTTGCCTGTGGCTGAGTGACAACTGACCAACCATTCTTGTGTCACATGTATTTCTGGCCTAGGAGGGGGACCTCTAAGAGTTCCCAATTCATGCTACAACCAAAAATATCTATCAAGTTTTTACTATAGTATAATGGTATTGTTATTGTTGTTTGGTAAATGTAAAACTTGAACACTTAAATGCTCATCTTAATATGAGTATAATCCAGTCATGCCTTTCTGCAAAAAGTTTCTTTGAAAGCGTTATTTTTGAAATACCGGGAAATCCCACGTCATCAATTGATGCGTGGGTAAACCGATGTTATCCCAAACTCTTATAAGGGTGCTACTTAGGATTTGAACCTGAAGCTCAAACCCCTTGGGGACTTATTGCCAGCTTTAAGAAAGGAATAAAAGAGGGTGTGGGCAAAGTATAACATCAAATTATTCCTGCTTCTTTCTGAAGCAGTTCCATTACTTACGCTAAAAGATGCCATTAACAGTTAAAATTAGCATGGATAAAGCTCAAACATGAAGGCCTTTCATGGGTGACAGAATACACAATTCTGATAATCTATGTTGCCCAAAAATCTGCCATGCATATTCTATCAAGAGCTGCAGTTTGTTCATTCTTATTTTGTCTCTGTTTGTAATCTCCATTCTGGTATTGGCTACGTCCATTGTTATTTGCATTGTAAAGGCTCAAAAGCCTAATTTCTCTGTTGAAACCTTAAGAGTGGTTTCATTTGATCTTAACACACCTTCAAATTCAACCCTATTTGTTTCATCTGTTGTCTCTTTAATCCTAAATGCTCAAAATCCTAACAAGTTCGGCATCAAATTTAGCCCTACAAGGCTTCATGTTTACATGGGAGAACTTCCTGTAGGAGTAATAAGAGTACCAGGATTCAATCAACCGGCTCATAGTAACAATGTCAATGTGGCAACACGCATTTTGATACATTGCGTTAACGTTAACCAAATCATTTCTGGGAATTTATCAGAAGACGACTCGAAGATAAATGTTGTTCAAATCAAATTAGTTGGTGATATTGGAGTGAACCTTCAGCTATTTCATATAACCATGCCGAAAGTCAAGGTTCTTACTGTACTCTTCAATCTTATTGCAATAGATAGATACCTTTACTTGTCTTATTCTACACCGTTCTTAATTTGTAGGCTTTCCTTGATTGCATCATAAATCTTGATAACAGACAGCTTACATTCATGAATGAAATTAACACCATAAGTGCTGCTCAAATTCATAATGTAAGTATATTTCATTTCCTTTAGCTCTTGTATTACCAAACTTCTAGCTTATGATCATATCATAACTCTGAAATGCTTTTCTTCTCAGGCATCACTTCCAATTGATTCAAATTCCTTCTTCAGCAAGTGTGA
>SKCR01013723.1:0-16493 GCA_019454045.1 Zanthoxylum bungeanum
TCAAGTTGATATATACTTGTATCTATATATTATATATGGACCAATGAAATTAAGTAATTCTAAAAAGGGAAACGTCTAACTGGTTCTACGTCCTCGTGTTTTCACTACATCAGTTACGAGACACACATGGACCACATTCTTTATGAATTTTATGTTGGACAAATATGACCAATAGCGTCACTATTATAAAAGACATTGTGGTTTTTGTACAAATTAGCTATTTGACAATGGAAATTACATTTTATCATTTTGTAATTAGATTACTTTAATATATAAATGATAAAAGTCCTTATGATTAGTTCCGGATTATAAGAAATGAGACAGTATCAATCCATAACGGTTTAATCATTAAATATCCCTAGTCGTAGTATTATCGAGACTGGATATCGATAATGTGGAATAGACTAGTATTGCACTTGTGCGTGTTATGAAAGTGTAACAGCATAGTTCTCATATATTTAAGTATTGGATACTTATGCAAGTGTGATAGGAGGTTGTGTTTACCGATGGTACGGAAATAGCTTCGCTCTGGATAGACCTCTCAGAATCCCATTGGTAGTATGACTATGTGTCTATGGGAATCCGCATCAGGGTAGGTGTATTTGGTCTTAACCTGAGACTTACATCGCTAGTACTTGCGACAATCAATACGGTTTGGTTTTGGTCGTCTGGGACTTTAACTGGTTCCGTGTACGCCTCTTCTGGGTTTATTGAGAATCGTAGTGTATTGGATGTGATGTCAAGAAAGAAGTATCATTTCAGTCATATGGAGATGATGATCACACAGAGATACATAACTAGTACTCTAATGTGTTGCAACCATCGGGACAATATGACAAGGCCATGATTACCCGATTAAAGAGACTAGTTGCTTGTGATCCGATATATGCTTCGTACGGGGCGGATACTAATCCAGCCTCAGGCCTTGCATGTGACATCCGATACTGGATCGCAATACGCAATACTACGTATATTTCGCCTGACATAGATTATATATTCCTTTAAGAATATTTCTAGAGAATTGGGTAGACATGATGCTTTGCTCGAAGCCAACCATGTCTCGTAAATCGGTAAAAATGTAGTACTAGGTACGTACGTGTTAGGATAGTCCGACGACCGAATTTACTACCAACATATCCAGGGATCTCATGGGTCGCTTCCCGAAGATTCATCGATGACGTATGATTTGAATTAATTATAGAGAGATTTTATCTAGGATAAAATACTATTTGAAAAGAGAGAACGATTAATTTGGAATTAATCGATAAAATAATATATTCGATATATTAAACGAAATTAGATTTCGACACAGAATTAAAATTGGATTTTAATTCGGGCAAACGAATTAATTTAGAATTAATTCGCGAGCAACGTGAATAGTAATTTTGCTATGCATAATAATTTAATTAAATTTCATTTAATTACGTCACAATGGAAAATTCGTTAATTCGGAATTAGCGAACCCGAGCCCAGGAGTGTTTGCGGGCCCACTCGGATTTTGAATTCAAGTGGGGCCCACAAGTCACATCAAGTCACATCACTAGTCATCATTTACCTTTATGGTGATGGAAGTTAGTGTAGGAATTGATGGAAACTTGTTTTACACTCAATTTGATGTGATGATAGACTTTTTACCAAATGTTGAGATTTGGTATATGATATTTTGTTTTTGGAAAATCAAATACATAAGTTATTTTTCTTCTCCATCTCTATTCCTTGGCCGAAACATGGCTATCTCTCTCCCTTGGACTTGGCTCGGCTGAATTCATCAATTTGTAAGGAAGAAATTATTGCAATTTTCCCAAGGTGCTAGCACACAAAGAATCATATAAGGTGATAGGGAAACCTATCCTTGAACTTGGAATCAAGATAAAAGCTTGGAGCTTGGATTTCACATTCAAAGGAAAGCTTGGAGATTTTCTAAGGAGCAAAAGTTTTGTTCTATGCACATCCAAAATCCATTTAATGTAAGTGTGTTTCCGCCATACTTCATTATGTATTCACATTATTTCTTGCTTAAATGATCTTGGGAACACTTTAGAAACCCAACATTTTGTACACATTTTATTACAATAAGAGTTTTTTTAAATATTTTGTATAGGTTTAATTGTGTTTTTCTTGTATTTTCTGCATGAATGGTATTAGAGAAGTGATAGAGAGATAAAAAAAAATGGATTAAATGAGGATTAAAAATAGTCATAAAATATTGATGTTTTGTAATTAAAAATATTTTTTAAAAAAATATCAAAATTTTATGAAAGATTTTATCCTCATTTAATCCCATTTTAATCTTCCTACCACTTTTCATTCTATTAATGCTTTTATCCATTCTATAATAGTTTATATATGCAAAATATGAAGGATAACACTTACTTTATCTATTTCTTTTAAAATTTATTATGATCCACACATATGAGGTTTACAAGTTTGCATAAATATAACACATATATATGTGTGTGTGTGAAATCTACTAAAATTAAATGAAAATGGTATAGAAAATTATGTGATTTAATTTAATATAGGAGAAAGACTTGTGTGAGATGGATGTACGGATGATGTAGAATATGAAGGATAACGCTTACTTCATCCTTTCTTTTAAAATTTATTACGATTAACACATATGAGGTCTACAAGTTTGAATATATATCCTTATAGTACAACCTATAAATTAATATAAATATATATGTGTGCGCGTAATATCTACGAAAAATAAATGAAAATGACATAGAAAAATTATGAGATTTTATTAAATATAGGAGAAAAACTTGTGTGAGACGGATGTACGGATGATGTGGTACGTCCATCCAATAATATTTGACATATATATTAAATTTAAAATTAACCTCTAACAATTGAGAGAGGAAATTATAAATTAATCAATTTCACATATTTATTGATTTGGTGTATTGAATCTGCACTATATAAGCTTCTCTCTTAGTATAGAGATGATAAATTTTATTTTTATTGATTTCTCAAGTACAAAAGCTCAATTTATAATTTTATACATGATGAGCAGTCAATATATCTATATTTATCGTATCTATATCTTATATTGTTACAAGTTTATTGAGTGTTTTGAGGAATTCGTTGTATTTTTGTAGGATATAATACATGTGGAAATGCGCTGGTTTGAAACATCAACAAATCAAGATGTTTTGCACCAATGACATCCTAATTTGCGCAGTTTTCAATGTTTTAACCATAACTTTTTCATAAGATGTTCAAATGAGGTTATCTGGGTTATATTAGAAAGAATACTCAATTATCTACAATTTTTTAACTTATGTCAAAGACTGAATCAGAGACTCTCATGGTCAAAAATGAGCTTGAAAGGGTGGGGTCCGCTCTAGGGAGGGGGTCGTGACATAAGGAACCAGTGAAAAGTCTCATGTGTCTTGGATTCCTAGACACGTCCCTCTCTGATAAATACGACACTCCATTAAAATCACCACCAATAAGAAAAGGAATAGATAAAACTTAAAAGAGATTTTTTGGAATACACTAAAAAGGAAATGAGAAGTACATATTGTTTATATTTATTAGTTCCATTTTTATTGACATGTGTCCGTGACAAAACAAGTTCAATTGAGTTGTAATCTGTCATGAAGATCTTTGTGCAATTGGATCGGTGTTTAGCTACTGTGCATTAGACATGCGTCCGTGGTGCGTTCATTGCAACGTTTGAATGATTGACGTTGGTGTTGCGTTCGATATTGGGTTCGAATGTATGGCTTTAGTGGCACGTTCTTTATTAGGTTCGAACTGGGAGCATTCCAGAGAGCAATCATTCGAGTCACATTCTTGTTGGGTTCGAACGGGGTCATTCCAGTGAGCTCACGTTCGTTGTACGTTTGAGTGGCGTTCGAACGAGTCTTCACAGAAAGGGTGCGTTAGTGGACCGTTCTAGTATGCGTTCGAACACGACTGCGATTTGAACGCATTTTTGGCCCTTTTCACTTTGAAAACCCTAGCCTTTTCACCCTACCTATAAATATAACTTGTTGCCGCCATTCCCCTTAGGTTGAAACGGTTGAAACACTTTTCCATTGAGCCAAATCTCTCAAAAGCTTTCAACTCTCTTTGATTTCACCTTGAAGACTCTTTGATTCTTTTGTCTTCTATTTGTTTGATGAAATCGAATATTTATTAAACCTTCAACACAACTTAACCCATATTCCCTAATCATTTAGAGTTCTTTAGGAGGAAGATTGGTAGTCGGAGTTCCGGTGTCAGAGGCGATACAATCTACTCAGAGACTTAAGAGGTTCTGAAGAAAACTGTGGGTCATGGGCTTGAGGAGTGCCTTGAGTTCTTGCAGTATTGAGGTACTTGAGTCGGTGGAGTTGCCACCATAGGTCTTGACCATCTCTGTAAGTTATTCTCTATATAGTGGATTGGGCTGGTAGCCGATATACCTGGAGTGGTTTTTTACTCGCAAGAGTTTTTCACTTCGTCACCAAAATAACTGTGTTGATTTTGTGTGATTGATTTTATTTTCCGTAATTTATATTATTGATTTATATTGTGGTTTGCTTGTTGACTTCCATATACGCATTAATTAGGACTTGTCTCAATTAATTGTGATTAATTCCGCATAAGGTCAGAACCTAGGCTAATCGGGAATTTTCAATTGGTATCAGAGCCTGAACTCGATCATTGACCTATTAGCTATGGAACGTAGTCAACCCTTGAATTGTCCACCATTTTTTAATGGTACTGAATATTTACATTGGAAGGTTCGTATGAAGGTGTTCCTTAAGTCCTTAGATGAGAGAGTCTAGATGACTGTTGAACATGGGTGGAAACCCCCCGTTGTTGTTGTTGATAGGGTCTATTCCCCTAAAGACAAAATTACTTCGACCAATGAAAATTTGATGCTAGCAATAGGAACAGCAAGGTTGTTAATGCCATAAATGGTGTTGTTTGCTCTGTTAAGTTTAGTAGAATCTCCATGTGTGAGATAGCCAAGGATGTTTGGGACATCCTGCAGAGTGTGCATGAGGGCACACAGTCTGTTAAAAATAATAGACTCCAGGATTTAGCCACTAAGTTTGAGGTCGCCCATATGAAAAATGATGAGACCTTTGATGAATTCTATGCTGAGATTAACGATATCGTTAATTCTAATTTTAACCTAGGTGAGACTATACATACCAATAGGATAGTTAGGAAAATTCTTAGATCCCTGCCTGATAAATTCCTACCCAAGATCACCGCCATCGAGGAAAATAATGACCTAGATAAGCTTGACTTAGAAGAACTCGTAGGAAAACTGCAAGTTTATGAGAAGAAACTTACTGGGTATCAAAAGTCTAAAACTATAGCGATGAAGATCGCAAAAGAAATTATTCATGATCCATCTAGTGATGATGATACTCTTATGGATCATGACTTGTGTAGGGCACAGATGTTGACGACGCTGTTCTAGGCTCGTGGCCTAGTTGGGAGTACGAAATAGCCCACGGGAGAACTAAACCGGAGAAATAACATGGAGTCGCCACCCGATGTGAACCAAAAAATGTGATTTAAGGTCGCACTCATCTCTCGCAAGGGAAGACCTCAAACCGTTGGGTTCGGAATGGTCCCTTACTTAATGCCACTTGTAATGATGTGACTTGTGCAATAAACTAACCGAATCTTCTCAACATGTATACTCAAAGGTAACCTAGATCTAGTCCGCATTCATCAAAATAAATCCTAGGAATAAGTTCGCATGCTTTGAAAATAAGTCATTATAACGGCAAGGATATAATATCACACAACGAGCATGTTGAATCATCCAACACAAAGAACAAATAGGTAATTACTTCAAGATAAACGTAAACTAAATTACTAATGCAAAATTAAAGAACTAAATCATGCATAAAGAAATAACGTACTAGCAACCTAATCATGCTCGAATACAAGATTGGATGAAAAGAAATACGTGTGTCTCTTATGCAGGGTGTGGCATTGTATCCCGAGTACAGACCGCACTACCGTCCATTCGGATTTGGCTACGAAATTTACGTCTGGGTTTCCATCCGATATACCACAAGAGAGAACACATATTCCGCTCATCTGGAAATCACATCATGCATCAATAAATGACTCTCATGCCATAATATATTAAAATAAATACAAATAAACGAAAGATAATAAATAAAAAGGTGCCCTCAGGTCTAACCTCTTTTGTCGTCTCTCGAAAGCGCGTTATACGGCCGTCGGAAGGGTTGATGCTCCACAACTCTTCCGGTTCACTAATCCAACGTTTTTCCTCGCTGTTTCACTATTTGGGCTGCTGTTTTCACTCCGTTTCATTGCTATTTTCACTGTATTTTTTTTTGTCTTCTTTTCCTCCGCTCGAAAAAACTATGCTATGCCACTTTGAAATCTTGTTTGTAACTCTGATCTTTATGTCATTGAAGAACATTTTCTTTCTTCTTCCTAACATAGAAGGCAGACCCATAAATTTCTCTTGCCTAGCCACCACCTCAAAGTTAAGGATATCCTTCATCAACGCTACTTGAGGGGCTGCAATGTTACCGCTAAAAAACATAGATGACTTACCATAATTAAAAATCTGTCCAGAGGCACAAGAATAGACATCCAAAATAGCCTTGAGATTTCTGCAATCAAACGCATCAGCTCTGAGGAAGATAAAAACGTCGTCTGTAAAAAGGAGATGAGAGATCTAGATGTCTTTTTTGAAATGCATACCATGGATCAACTTTCTTTCTTCAGCCTGTAATAATAAATTCGAAAGCCCCTCTGCACAAAGGAGGAACAAATAGGGAGATGTTGGGTTTCTAGATTACTCCCAATATCAAATTAAGCATAGAAATGAGATTGAATAATCAAAGAAGAGTGGCGGAAACACACTTACATTGATCGGCTTTTGGATGCGTCAAATGCCCAAATATTCCCTTAGTATTCGGCCAAGGTGCTCCAAGGAAAATGATGATCAAGCTCCAAGCTTTTGTGGATTCCAAGCTCTTGAATTGGTTTCCCTAACACCTTGAATGATTCCTTGAGGTGCTAGTCTTAGAAAATTTGAAACAAATTTTCTTCTTCTCCTTCTCTAGTATTCGACCAAAGAAAGAAAAGTGGGGAGAGTCTATTTTTTTTTTGTTAAAGCCGTGGATGGCAATGGAATGAGAGAGAATGATTTTTTTTTGTTGATATCTATTTCAATTTCAAAATTAAAATAATGATATACCATATTTGGTATATGTCAACAAAGCCATCAAGTTTGGAGTGTTTGAAAAGTCTATACCAACTCCACCTAAACCCATCAACCAAAAGCAATTTAAGGTGACAAGTGAAGTGACATGTGATGTGATATGTAGGCCCCACTCGATTCCAAATGCGAGCGGGCCCGCAAAAACTCTCAGGCTCGAGTTTGCTAATTCCGAATTAACAAACTTTCGTCGCGACGTAATTAAATCGAATTTAATTAAATTATTATGCCTAGCAAAATTACTATTCCGTCGCTAACGAATTAATTGTAAATTAATTCATTTGCCCGAATTAAAATATAATTTTAATTCCGCGTCGAAATCTAATTTCGTTCAATATATCAAATATATTATATTATCAATTAATTCCAAATTAATCTTTCTCTCTCTTCAAATAATACTTTATCCCATATAAAATCTCTCCGCAATTAATCCCAGATTAATTAAGTTCGAATCATACATTATCGGTGAATCTTCGGGAAGCGACCCAAGAGATCCCTGGATATGTTGACAGTAAATTCGGTGAATCTTCGGGAAGCGACCCAAGAGATCCCAGATTAAACACGCTGCCTTGGCTCGTTGTATAACACTGTTCCTCAGCGAAGATAAAAGATTGGGATTTGTTAAGCTGAGCGGATCCAGCAGGAATGAAAATATAAAATCCTTCTCAGCTAGATTAACAGTAAGAATTAAAAACCTCACTCATATCACCATTAGCAATTAGATTCACACAAACTAGAAAAGCCTCGAACGTCAATAACAAAATAAACATTTTAAGATCCTAAATTCGAATCCAATGAATACATTTCTTATAAGAGTCTGAGACAACCGAAGTTTAACCCGTTCCGCTTAAGCCCAGAAAATGGTGATTTGACGGTGAGATTTCCAACGATTCAAAAAAATATATATTTTAGAGAATTTGAGATATGAGAAGCAAATACAGATTGGCATCCAAGTCTCCATATTCAGTAATCAGTTCCCAAAGGTAGCCTACATAGCGACTATTGTAGCGAAGGAAAATATAATATAGTGACATTCCTTTCACGAGGGAAAAGAATTATCTATATAAAACCTAAGCATGTTAATAAAAATGCCAGCCGGAAATGTCGTAAAGCATTCAGTACTCTGACTCTCCTACCCAAAAATCAGAACAGGAGAACAATATGAAGTAGGGATGAATTTAATCTACCATCTGTTAACAATTATGGTATCCATACTCAAGTGCTTCCACCAGCATCGCTTCCAGCAGATTTGCGATTCATGTAACGGATAACAGCATCTTCAACCCTAAATTTCATCCAAAAAAATAAAAATAAATAAAGACGGATAGAATAAGAATATGCTTCTAATTGGGAGAATTTTTATATACTCATTTTCTTTTATATACATAAATTTCAGGGAAAACAGTAATGCAAGGAAGCTCTGACAATAAAGTACTAAATGAACATTCCGTTAAAAGACAAAAGGAAAAAAAAAAAACGGCAACTTTTCTAATATGCAAAATGAACTGGTGGTTTCTTCAACCAGCCAGAATCAAGATGGTGGGAATCACAACCTTCTTGTATTTATTTTAACCAACAGTGACAAATAAATTTTTTTGTGCTAATCCATAACAGAATAGGATACTACAAGAGGTTTTAGGTTGTGAAATATTTCCCATGCTAGCTTATGGCATTTCTACTAATACTGGATGCATGCTAAGGAGTGACATACATCTGAGAGAAGCCACATTGTACGCTACATGTCTACGGACCTAACAACATGCCATTGACTTGCCTCAACAGGGAGAGAAAGACGTACTTCATGACATAATTCAAATCAAACATATGCATGGAAAATTGGAAACACACAAAAAATGAGAACAAAGATGCTGTAAACTAAATAAACTTACCATGGTTGATTAAAGAAATCAGACCGACGCTCTTTTTCTGCATTACAGCTGGCATCTCCAGCAAGAAGCTTTAGATCCTTACTCTGAGAAGCGATTAAAGCATTAATAAACTCCCCTGGAGACTGACTAAAACTAAGAAAGAAAGCCCGCCTCTGGCGATGCTCATGTATCTTCTTTATAGAAGCACATATTAGTTCATCACAAGCGTCAATCTCTTTGTTCTTCTCCAAGTTTGCCAAAAGGGCAGCCATATCCTTTTCTAGTGGAAAAGGCACATCAACAAGCATGTCATAACAAGTAGTTCCAGCAGGGCTATTCCCTGAAAGCTTTATCCTGTGCTCCAAATGCATAGGTGGGTGAGGTATTAAATGCTGCGATATCTTCTGGGAAATCGTAGCAAATTTTATCTTCTCTTCCCCGAATACTTTCTGTAGAGGAGGGTCACACATGAAGAAGGAAGGGTCATTTGGGCTCTGTAACTTCTTAACTTTCACATAGTGCCAAATTGCTGCAATGATTTTTGGCCGAGTATCAACCTCAATTCCAAGAACTTCCATCAAAGCAGGTGAAAGTTTGAACTTTTCAGGCACGTAATTCATGTCTATCCTGATAATTGCTGTGAATTCCCTGTCCCCCCTTCTTTTCACCTCAAAGCCCTCATGAAGTGCCGGTGATCGGGCACTCTCCCATAAAATTACGTGGTTATCAGGATAAAGGCTCTGGTCCAAATATATTGTAATCTTCTTGAAGAAAGATGAGAATTTTGGATACGAAGAGTCTGGTTTCTGCATGATTCCTGCCAGCACTGGATCTTGTCCGTCTTCCAATATCCTCCCAATAAGCTTCAGTGACCAACAGGGGGCTTCTACAGTTTTCTTCTCATGACTTGCCTCAACCTGATTTGCAAAAGTATTGAAAACATATATCCGAAGTGTTTTTTGAGCATGGTGATGATTTTTAAGAGACTCTTGAATATCAATCTTTTTTCTTGCCAAAGCAGAATCTACCCTTGCCTCAAATTCAAGCAATTGTGTATAGAGGGCACATTCAGGAAAAACAGCAGCAACTCTAACTGGTATTTGTTTCTCTGGAAGATTTCGTTTCTTTGTACGAGCAGCTGGGGTTAACTCCATGGTTTTAAACAGTGAACCAGTGTTTGTATTGGATGATGAACCAGGGGGCCTAGAAGGTGGTTTCTGATTAGCCCGCTTGGCACTGCCTCCAGTTCCAGGGGTTGAAACAGAGGGAGATGACAACCCAACATTACTACCAGCATTAGGGGTCTGCAACTGGGGATTGGGTTGGGACTGTAATTGGCCTTGTGCTTGGAACTGGGAATGTGCAGCATTAGCCTGCGCCTGTTTTAGCGCATGAGCATGGGGTTCGGACAAGTGAAAATGACCAGGAAAGGGAGACCCACCTTGTGTTTGCCCTTGTGTCTGAGATAGCAAATGGGGTTGATTATTCATGGCCATACTTTGCATCGCCGTCGGCGTCCCTATGTTCTTCATAGTATTATTATTATTATTCATCCTTATCTCAATCGCTCTCGTTATTTCAAAAACTAATCTATTCCATCAAACAACAAACACTCCCCCAAGCAGCTTCTCAAAATCCTAAAAGTTTAACATGAAACCACCAAAATCCAAACTTGGGGTATCTATCTACACATAAGATTTCTTTCCTTAATGTCCACACTCATTCGAGCTAAAATTCTCAACTTTCGACAAAATTCTTTGCAAGACTCAGTTTTAATATTGAAATTAGAACCCTAAAATCAAAAAAAAAAAAATCCACGAATCAAAAACGGGCACATAAGAAACCCAAGCATGCAATTCAAAAATTAAAGTAACAAAACAAAAAACAAATAATATCTTCCAAGAACCTTCTAACTTTAACATAAATTACAAATTTATAAAGGAAAAATACCAAAAAAAAAAAAAAAATGTTCTTACAAGGATAGTGAAGCCGTTGAGTAGTAAATTGTCCTTTCGCTTTCTCTCTTTCTCCCTTTTACTCTGTTCACAGATCGATCATATAATTTTTATGGAGCCAAATTTGGTTCTGTTTCACGCTCTTTTTAATTTATTATTATTTTTTTCCCTGTATTAGTTTATCGTTCAATGAAATTACAAAACTACCCTCGCATCAATCTTAACTAAAATGCAAAAAATAGTTTTAAAAAACTGAACGTGGCAGTATCTCATTTGATAAAAGCACGCGATGAATAAAAGCCCAATAAGATTATATATCAGGCCTAGGCCCGTCGGATCTTTAAAAATACTCCGTCCAATATCAATAGTTAAATTAAATGACATTTACATTTAAAGAGAAACTAGAATGTAGAACTGTTTGAAATAGAAATATCACTAGAATGTCACAAAAAAAAATCTCCTAGAATTATTGTAAATTATATAACATAACCGACCAAAGTTGAAGTAACACAACCCATAATGGGGATTATAATTTGGTTGGATAATTTAATTACTTGATATTATTCATCCGGAAAAATAATTTGATATTCGAAGTTTATTAGATTGTGGTTAGGCTTCAAATTCAATATTATATATATATATATATATATATATATATATATATATATATATATCCAAAATTGATTAAATCCACCATGATGTTATGTCAGATTTCAGATATTGTGAATGAAACCTCTTAGCGTATGTTGTGATACTTTTTTTTTGGAAACTTTACCATCAAACTATCTGATCCTGGTTTAAGGGGAGCAGATAAAACTATTGACTGTCCCAAATTCTTACAAAGAAATACACTCCCTGTACTCAAACGCGGGATCTGACAACCAAGTTCTAAACTATTTGCCATCAAGCCACGCACACATTGGAGGCTAAGTTGTTGTGATAGCTGTGAGACATAATTCACTAGGAATATATTATCCTTTTGGTGATTTAAGATGATCAAACTATGAAGTTCTAACTGTCAAAGTTTTATTATTGATATAAGTTCGAGCCACTCAAAGTAAGTATATAAGTAGATTCATCACTTATAAATACATAACAGCTTTCTTAGAAAATTTGTTTTGAGCTTTATTGTTATTGATATTAGTATTTTAAAAAATAGAAAAAAAAAAAAGGATAGGTATTATGTCTCAAAATAAAAGTAATGGTTTTGGATTGGTAAAATCTTTGGCTGGCAGTTGGCACATATTACAAAGGTTCATGGAGTTTACAAGAAAACAACAATGTTCAATTTTGACACTTTCATATTAAATGAAATTTTTTTGAATTAAATAAAGAATCATTAAACATTATAATTATACGACCATTAATTATACTTAACCAAAAGAATCTAACAATCCGAAAAATTAATTACATGAATCAAAGTCACACTTGAAGATCGATCATTGCATCATGAATCTAAATTCCTCAAAGCTTTAGCACTCTATCACCATTCAAATCAAAATGATTTATCATCATCTTACACTCATCAGTAGACTTGGATTCCCCAAGTTACCCAAGCATCATCTTCAAATCATTAGGTGTAATGAAGCCACAACCATACCAAAAGCCACCATTAAATCCTTCAACTTGTCTTCTTCACTTCCCCTTTCAATCAACCCAACAAGATCTTCCAAATCCAACATCTCATCACTAACTTTGTTTAATGACTCTGGCTATTTCTTTTAGCAAAACATCACCACCACTACCCATCATCCCATTCGGTTCCTAAGCTCCAATGACGAAATTTCCTCATCTTTGTTCTCATCAAAAAAAAAAAAAAGAAACCACACGTCTATATAATTTTGATGACAGCCCAATGCATGAGATTTTCTGGGTTTTAAATTCTTTTTTTTTTTTTTGTAAATAGACTATTTCCGCTACTCGAACTTGTAACTTCTAGGTTATAAAAATATAACACGTTGTTTTTGTTTTTTATTTTTATTTTTGCAAAAGTAGCAATGATAAGATAGTGTTTGCGCGGTTTTTATACGCGAAGAAATAAGAGCGTGTAAGGTTCAAATCTCCTGAGACAAAGTCCCAACAAGGGGTGTTTGATTAAGTGAATAAGCCTCCAAGGGGCACAAGCACACAATTTACAGTCCTAATGATTACAATCTACGAAATAAAAAATAAAGATATGCTCATTTGAGTCTTCATATTTTCCTGCTTTTCCTCTCTATGTAAGTGAGCTTTTATAGCTTGTAAACCGTTTGGGTGGTCTCAGTATCTCCCTACAGTTTACTGAATCGTGTCTTCAACCGTTGAACTACACGTCTCAACTGCTCAGTCGTGGAGGGAAAATCATACAACTGCCGCGATCGTGTGATCAACTGCATCACATATTTTCATTCTAACCGTCGATTCGGCCATCCCAAGCTCTTCGTCATTCTTCTTCCATCTCTCTTCCTGCCTTCGTTCTTTCCTTCGTCCTAGGGGGATTTCGTTCCAGGGTGAAAGCTTTTCTTCTGTCAACAATTGTCCCCCAAATTCACCTTGATTGAATTACAAGTGAAGATCGAGGTGAATTTTTCGGTCTTCCATCCCGGTTCGTTCTTTCCTTGTTCAGGGAAGACGACTACGCCAATTGAGGGCTGACCCGATGAACTTCTCTCTTTACCCATTTGGACAATCCTTCAGTGCAGAGGATCCGTCAGGCTGAGTGATGCATCCTCTATACCAAGGAAGATGGTCGACCGCTGTCAACGGGCGTGACCCATCCGCAACTAGGGGATGCAGTACCTTCCACACCGAGGTCCCTCGACAGCTGTCGCTAACGGATGTAGCCCATCCATGACATTACATTTCATTTCACACCTCACGCCGTGTGGATGGCCATTAGCGAACAGCTTTACATCCCATTTCACAACTCATTTTTACTTGCTCCTGCTCCATGCAGGTCTTTTCTTTTTCTTGGCTTTGGCCTGTTCCTTCTTCTTTTATCTACCCAATAAGGAATTTTGCCAGTTTGAAAGGAACAAGTCGAGACATTTCTGGGGGAGGTAGGAGTGGTTCTTAGTTAGGTGATTAAGTTTTTTCTTACAAGTTACTCCCTTAAACATCTCCTTTATATGCTCTCAATCTGCAATATTGTCTATGTGATATCTGGTTGGTCGATGGTTACTCTTCCCTAGGTCTGGTTTTATCGAAAGTAGACCTGCCGACTGATGGTTCTATCGTATCAACTTTCGTCTTTTCCTCTACCACGTGATAATTATGGAGATAACCTGGGCGATGCTTCTGTGGGTCATAGCATTGATATTGACCGATCTTAGAGGTTAATGCTAAGATATTAAGGCTCGGCCGATCTGTTGGAGGCCGATGCTGGGAGGTCGAGCGTGGCAGGGAAGAATTTTCACCCCGTAATCTTTCGGGCTGCCTTTTAGAGTTATATGCGAACCCATAATCTCCGCAATAAATGCGTGGCCTTTCCCAACGTATTTCATCATTGAGGCCCATTTAAGAGTCGTTTTTAATGTCACTTCTGTGTTTTCTCGTCGGACGTCACTTTCGCGGTGAATTACATTCTACCACCTGTTTAGGGCGACCCTTCATCCTTTTCCGTTTTCCCGCATTTTCATCTTTCGACGACTCGTGTTGTGATGCTTGTCTCAGGTTGAACTCTTCGTCCGTTTATATAAGGATTTAGCCTACTCTGGTTTTTTCTTTACTTTCAACTTTCTTTGTAAGCTTACTTCTACTGTATTTTCGACCTCTTGTTATCAATGGCTTCTTCTTCCTCTGCTCCTAAAACTAGTGCCTCGACTTTCACCGATTATAAGATGGCGTTGGAGTCTTCTTCTATGGGTACTTTTGGCATTCACACCCTGGATGAGAGTCTTGGCCAGTGTGCTCTTAGTTCTATTTTTGTTGAAGATGAAACCATTGCTACGGCCCCGCTAGCTCAGCAGTTCCCTTCTTCTTCTGATCTTCCATTTTTGAGCCGCTTAACATCGCTCATCTAGCTCAGTCCAACCTGATTCGCACATGGCCTAAACACGACACCGCATTCGAAGCCAGGTTTAATCGCATGTTGTTGCATGAGGATACCCGTGCCTTTCTAGAGAAATAAAACCTCATTCCCTTCATTGTGCTTTTATTGACTTTGCCCTCTTTTGATCGCAACTTGTTTCGTATCTCCTTGCTCTTCTGGTCTTCTGAATATAATGTATTCATTTTTCCCATTGGGCCCTTTACTATCACTCTTCGTGATATTGGTGCTCTCACTGGACTGGCTCCTCTTGGCGCGACCATCTCGGCTTCCATATCTTTTCGTTTCCCTCCTCCTCAAATGGACTCTTCGTCCTGTTCATCCTACTCTTCCTTTCTTCGTACATTTTCAACATCGGCCGGTCCTGTCTCGATGTTAGAGCGAACGACCTTCCTTCACTATTGGCTGTGCAAATACGTCATTGTGCACCTAGCCAAAAGTCTGTGGCGGGCTATCTCCATATCTCTTCAGACCTTGTCCACGACCGTCATTTAGACTTAGCATCATTTTTACTGGCTGCCATATACCGGGGATTAACCGTCCTCCAGAAAAAACTTCGGTTAGGGGTATCACCCATTGCCTCCGCTCATCTGTGGCTAGTCCAACTTTGGTTGAGAGCTTACTTCCCTGTTTTTGGTACTATTGATTCAAATCATCATTATCCTTGTGCCGACCTTCTTTTTGCCCAGCTTCAGCCATCTCTTTTCCACCCTCGCATTACTTTTGACTACTTTTATAACCTTCCTCGGGTCCCTTTTTTTTCCCTTTTCTCTGTGGTGGACAGTCTTTCCTTCGTTCATGATATTCCTTATTCGGAAGAGGACGAATCAAGCCTTCACATATGGCGCAAGTTTTTATGTAGCCGCGACCTGATTCACGACATCCTGACCGGGGCCAATGGCAAAGCCGGAGTGGAGGTGTATTCGCCCAACTTCGTTGCCCGTCAGCTTGGCCTCATTCAAGGGTGGCCTATTCCTTTCTTTCATATGCGCGCTGCTTCATCAGACCGTTTTAAGGTCTTTTCGGTCTCTGATGTTCAGGACTCCTTGGAGGAGACTCGCTCTTTGATTTCTTTTTTTGTTATCGCTCCTTTTACTTCTTGTACATCCGTTCATTCTTCTTTTGATCGTTTTTGGCCATCTGCTCGTGAACGATTCTTCTCTCTGCCTTCCATGAGAGTGTTTTCTACTATCCATTTATCCCCCAAGTCTCCTGAGCCGGCGGGGTTGAAGAAAGGAACTGAGGCGTCGAAGTCCAAGAAGTTAAAGTCTGCTAAAAGGAAACAACCTTCCCCTAGTCGTAGCTCGGATTCAGACGCGCCGCTCGTACGTCGCCCTAAGGTATGAGTTTGAAACCCGTCTTCTTTCACACATAAGTTTGACGTACTCTGAAATCATAATTTTACATTTTGTGCAGGTGTTTCA
>SKCR01013724.1:0-16559 GCA_019454045.1 Zanthoxylum bungeanum
TCCGATTTTTCTGTTTTGTTTTTCCGCTGGTCTGGCAAATGAACGCATGCGCTAGAGTTAGCTGAGCCTCGAAGGTTGATTTTCTTTCTTTATGTGGAAGTCTTGATTAACATTCGGCTCAGGGCTGGATTTCGTTCGGCCGAGGCCATTATGGTTTACATCGGCTCGGGGCTGGATTTCGTTCCGCCGAGGCCGCTTGGTTATTCGGCTCGAGGCTGGATTTCGTTCCGCTGAGGCCGCTTGGTTATGCGGCTCGGGGCTGGATTTCATTCCGCCGAGGCCGCTTGGTTATTCGGCTCGGGGCTGGATTTCGTTCTGCCGATGCCACTTGATTATTCGGCTCGGGGTTGGATTCGTTCCGCCGATGCCATTATGGTTTACACAATCGGCTCGGGGCTGGATATCGTTCCGCCGAGACCGCTTGGTTATTCGGCTCAGGGCTGGATTTCGTTCCGCCGAGGCCACTTGGTTATGTAGGGGTTTTAGGGGCTAAATCCGGTAACGCATCGGAAGCGCGGAAAATCAAAATTTTCCGATTTCAAAACTTTTTCTCGGATTAATTAAATAAACATATTTATTTAATTGTCCAATAATCAAATTATGAAATAAAATTCAAATAAATCATATTTAAGTGAATTTACCGAATTACCCTTATATTGGTACTTTGTCCATTTTAGTCTGAAATTGATCAAATCAATTTTGAATGATTCTAAATCATTTCTAAGATGAACTTAGCATGTTCAAAACATCAAAACACCAAAACAACCAAAATCCCCAATATTCCTTCATTTGGCCGAATGCTCCATTTGGTGGGCAAATTGTGCATTTTGTCATTTCATGCATCAAAAAATATCAAGATGTAATCCAATGAACATGAAACTTTATATGCATCATATACACATCCAAATACAAACATATATGAAAAGCCCCCAATTTGGAATTGGTCATGAACCCTATTTTTTCAATTTCTTCAAATTGGACAAATTAGACCAAATTGGTTAAATCCAATACTTCAATCATGTTTCTTCCATCCAATCAAAGTCTCAACAAATGAAACAACTCAAGATCAATCTAGGTCATCTAAGAGTGGGCAACAACTCTAGATTAGCAACAAGGTTTCCAAAACCTTAAAAGAACACTTATTACTACAATAGCCATAAGCTTCATTCATCATACATGCTCTACACTTTCACCAAAACTTCCATCATCAAAAACACAAAGAATAAAGAAAGAAATAACCTGAGAACATCATATGTTAAAGCCTAGATCCTAAGGAACATTTTCCTCTCTAATAGTAAGTTGGAGAAACTTACTAAAATCCAAGCTTTCTTTGGTTTCTTCTTTCTTTCTCACAAGCTTTCTTTGGTTTCCATTAATGGAGTTTTCTTTTAAAGTGTATTAGGTTAAGAATAAAATGAAATGAAAAACAATATATACTTGTACAACAATTGCCTTGGCCGAAATTCACCTAGCCAAATACAAGTCTAGTAATTTCAATTTCATTTCACTTTACATTTGATCAACTTGGCTAAATATCTAAAAACAACTTTAAAGACATTTAATTAAGTCAACAAATGCAACTAAGAAAAATATAACTCTTATATTTTAAGTGTATGGCCGAATTTAGCAAGAAATAAAGGAAAAATATTTTTTCATTTTTCAAACAATTTTGAACAAATATCTTAAGAAGTCAAAATCAATTTGACAACCATTTCCTTTAATGTATAAGTCAACAATTGAAACTTATAATCACTTCCTAACTTTATCATTTGGTGATATATTTATATTTTAATTATATTAATCATTTAACAATTAAATAATTAAATAATTATTAAATACAAATATATCAAATATATGTATTATATTTACCTTAATATCTCAAATACATATATTAATGATATATGGCAAATACCTTTATTTGACTATTTATTAATGTGTATTTAATAATACCATATATTAAATACAAATACACATTAATTAGGAATGACGGTTCGGCCCGTTCGCATGTATTTTTCGTTTAACGATTAAACGATTTATAAATAATCATCATTATTCATAAATGTTGCTCTAGTGCTCTACGAGTATGTTTCATTATTGAGACTCTCTAGATTCAGGTATATCCGTTACGAAATCCAATTTCATGTTCATAATCTATCCACCCGTAGATTATGACAATCACGGATAAACTAGATGAATCATACAGGTCGAGGTCATTGCATACGTATAATCCCTCCGTCACAGGTATCCAAATAATCCCAGAGATATAGATGTGAACGTCAAATCTCTATAGGTATTATCTCGTCGACGTATCTATTAGCAATCTTTAAATAACACTCAGAACTTACTTCCGATGTATACTGTGGCCACAGATTTAACAGACTGCTAAATGTATATGGACTACCTATGCTCTGTACACAGAACTGACAGATCCTATCTTGACACACACAGGATATCCTGAGGATCGATCCACACCCAACGAATAGGCGGAGGTCTGATCTAAATAGATCGGTGACGTGACTGCCATCTAAGTGTGGATGATGTCTCATACATCCACAATGGTGTCTCAAGTCGAAGGACCATTATGCTACTCAACCCGAGAAGATTCTTATTGACGTTGGTGTACCATCTATTAAGAATCTTTGGTGAGCCGTTCAGTATTTATCCACTATAAATACCTACACGTCTATACGAGTCTCCATAGACTCATGGTTCATTGGGATAAACCATCGGACCAAGTCTCGATATACGACATGTACTAGTCTCAACGGATTTGACTAACCGACCCATGTTAGTAAATCTTGACCAGGAACTATGTTTGATAATATTCATATAGCAGTGACATTTCTCAATGTCAATTACAAACTAACTTTGTAACTGTGTACTGTATTATATATTATCGGGCCTTTGTCTAATATATATATATCACTAAACCACATTTAGTTTCAATCTAATCGTAATCAGATCGAATATGTATATAAGAACAAGAGGTGCAACCATAAATAAGTAATATTATGGAATAATGGGATGTTCCTATTCATGAATCAGACATAAATACGGTCCGGATTGGCGCTCTGAGCACCAACCCCAACAGGTTATTCGAATCGGGGCTGGATTTCATTCCACCGAGGCCGCTTGGTTATTCGGCTCGGGGTTGGATTCGTTCCGCCGAGGCCATTATGGTTTACATCGGCTCGGGGTTAGATATCGTTCCGCCAGACCGCTTGGTTATTCGGCTCGGGGCTAGATTTCATTCCGCCGAGGCCATTATGGTTTACATCGGCTCGAGGCTGGATTTCGTTCTGCCGAGGCCGCTTGGTTATTCGGCTCGGGGATGGATATCCGCCAAGGCCATTATGGTTTACATCGGCTCGGGGCTGGATATCGTTCCGCCGAGGCTGCTTGGTTATTCAGCTCGGGATCGGGTTACGTCCCACCAAGCCAATTTATTCGGTCGATAAGATCTCGAGTGGTCGTTTGCAAGTACGCATTTGGAACAAATTATCAAAGACAAAAAAGATATATATATATATATATATATATATATTATATATATTATATATATATATATATAATATATATATATATTATATATATATATATATATTATATATATATATATACACGCATTGTGAAGAGTTATTACAAAAGGAGTTATCATAAAAAGTTTACATGGGGCCCCGTTCGGGTTACCCCCTACAAATCAGCCCGCGTAGGGGAAATTAGCCCTTCTTCTATAGGATCAGGTGGAAGATGGCTGGGCTCTGCCTCAGGAGGAAGGACAACGGCCTCCACGTGAACGGTTTGATAAGCCTCGGCGCAGTTGCAGCTTTAGGAGCAGAACCCACTGGTCGATCTTCTTCAGGAGCTGGAGATATCGGGACGACTGAAATGGGATCGGGATCCAGTGCTTCTTCAGGAGAACAGAGTAGCCATTTTTGAAACTCCTATTGTGAGAGCTCCCCCTTACAGAACCGGATCGTCGCATGGATAGGCCTCATATCCAGGTTGGGCAGTATCATTGGATAATCTCGGCGTAATCTTCGACCCCATCAAGTCTGATTGCATCCCGCTCGGCCTCGAACTCAGTTTATTTCTTCTCCAGCTCCCGTACAGACCCAAGCCAACTCTTCATCTTTGGCCCTCAGTTTGGACTCCACGCTGTATAATTCTACCTTCAGGATTCTATTATCAGCCTGAGCGGCCTCCAGGTCCACACTGGCAGCCTCAACATTTTTTCTCTCCAGGGAGGCAGCGACCCTGAGAGCTTTATTTGTTGAATGGGCATCGACTGCAGCCAACTCCATATTTTTTATGGTTCCTTCTCTATTGGCCAGCTCAGCCTCCGTTTCAGTCAGCCGGTTCTGAAGCCTCTGGGCTTAGCCACCCTCAGAAAGAAGACTCAGAAGAAGGTCTTTGTTCTTGGCCGTCAAATATTTTGCCTGCCGCGAAGAAGTATAAATTCCGAAATCAGATTTAAGTAAAACTTCAGAACGGGAATAAAAAGGATGGTTACCTTTGACATCTGGGAACAAAGCGCGGAGACCACATCCTCGGGGGAGAGATCTTCGTATTTATGAACTTTTTCCAGAGGGATCACCTCGGCCAGTTCGTTAATCACCGACACCAGATGAGTAGTGGCCTCCTGAATATCCTGGCTGAGATCTTCAGCACCCAGAATCACAACGCCCTTCCACTTTTTGGAGGAGCCCTCCGACACTCTCTTCTCATCTTGAGCAGCCTGCTTTCTGCTAAAGGCCTGCTCATCCTCGATCTCCCGAGCAAGCTCGGCTTCCCCTGCCCCAATCAGACGTTTCCTTTTTCTTGTAGGCTTTGGGGGCTAGCGGGTGGGCGGTAACTGGTGGCGATGCCCTGGAATGGGGAGCCAAACTTTGAGTAGTCGGCGAAGCCATTTCTTCAGTCACCTTTTTGGCCTCAGTAGTTGTTGGTTGTTTCCGAAAGGGCCCGGCTCCAGATGGACCGACTTTCTTTGTTGCACCAGCCAGTTGATCTAGATACTTTGGGCACTTTGACATCCCTGCAAGATACAAGGTAAAACTTGGTCAGTCCGGAATTTGAACACTTATAAAACATCATTGTGCTGAGCAAACAAAGGGATTAGTCAGAAGGTTAGTAAAGTCTACCTATCCGCCCCGGGATCCTCGGAGAGGCAGTTCGAATGAGGCCCGACTCAACAAAGGCCGCATCATTAACCAATTTCTTCCAATGGTCGGCATATCACCGAGCCCATCGTATCCGCACCTGGACTCAATGAGAGACCTTGAGAGCATCCCTCCAACAAGCTGTGAAGAGTCAAAAAAGTTAGAATCATATCATAAAGTCAAAGAGCATGAACACTAAGGGTTAGATTCCTAACCTCCCGCTCTAAAAATGTCCGGGACTGAAGTCTTCTCTTCTTATGTTGTCAGGGCCCGTCCCCAATCTCCTATGGCCCAGAACCACAAATCTTTGAAGTTTTTGTTGGAGTCGGGGAGTTTGCCGATGATGTTTGACAATTCAGCGTAGGCAGAAAGGTAGTACCAGCTATGGTGCGTTCTTGGGTTAGCCTTTAAGTGATACAACCTCTTTACTTCTTCAAGAGTAGGTTCGACAAGGCCTGCCCGATGCTAAATCACGTATAGCCCGGCCAAGATCCTCCAACTATTCAGGCATAGTTGGCAAGGGGCGATCTCCATCTCGGCCAACAGCCAGGCGAAATAAGGTTGAATTGGCAGTCGGAGTCCACACTCGAAAAAGGTCGAAAGAAGAGCCATTGAACCCTCATCAGGTTGACTGGCACGATCAAGTGGACGAGGGACTTCGAGGGCAATATCTATCAGAATATCATAGCGTTGCCGGAGCAGTGCCAGATCATCTTCGGTTATATTGGAGGGCCAATTCATGTCCAAAGCTGAGCAGTCAAATTCACCGGGCTCTGGGTCATTCCGTGGAATTCTTTGATGGTAGGTGTCTTCTTCAATTTCGGAAGGGGTGGGGGTAGTGTCGAGGTCCTCTATACTTGGTGCCCCCGAGCTCGATGAGAGCTCTACGGCAGGGGGAGTGGAAGGTTTAGCAGGGTTTGCCGAGGAAGACCCATTGTTAGACATCCCTGACATCCAAAATGGGAAAAAAAGGTCAGCCCATATCCAATTTTTAAACTACCGGGGACTTCGCAGTTACCCTGAGATTCTGGAAAAACTAAGCATGCGGGTTCTAAGTGCCCTAACAACATCCATCAAACCATAAATCTCTCCCTAGCAACATCGAGCAAGACACAGAACCCAGAACAATGCGAAGTCTCCATAATCTATTACTCATCATCCCAAAATCCAGACATGCTCCACCACACAGACAAAAAAAAAATGAACAGCAAGTATAAACCAAGAAGGTCGTTCAGAGACTTACTTGATTCTTTTTGAAGGCTGGAAGAGTGCCTTGAGAACTTTGGTCGCACTAATCGGATGGGTCGCAATTGGAAAGATGAGAGTTTTTGCAGTTGATAAAGTTCAAATTTTTGCCAAACAGATGCAAGGTGATTGCTTCATCTTCTTATAGTCACGACAGAGCATTTGTGACCGTTAGATCAAGAAAGAGCCCCAGATGTGCGCCATGTGTCGACTTCGGAAGCGATTTGTCAGAGTTGAATGAACTGCTGAGATTGGACGTATTTTGGTGTCGGCAGTGATCGGTCGATTTTGTTTGCTTTTGGCGGGAAGCCGGTTGATGTTTGACAAGTGTCAGGCTCAGGTTAAACCCTAGAGATGATTTGATGGGCATTTAAATGGATGTGACGATTGTGTGTCTCGAGAGAGAGTCTCCAGAAAGGCAACGAAAAGATTTTGTTTTGGCGAGAAAAGAAATCAGACCGAGCATCTTAGTCGTAGGGAAACTCACTCAAAGCTTGGAATCAACACTCAAAGCTTGGAGCTTGGAGATCTCAACTCAAAATTTGAAAATCCAAACCGTTCATTGTAAGTTATTCCGCAACCAATAATGAATAAATTCACACACATTCTTGCTTAATAGATCATTGACATGTTCTAGGAACACTAACAGATTACACCTTAAGAATGTTTGGTATTATTTCATAAAGGATGAGAGTGCAAAAGGTCATTAAATTAATGTGGTAGTTTTGATTTTAGAGCAAAAAAAAATATTGCACTCATTTAAGGACATTTTTGTCCTCAAAATGTGTTTTTTTCTTAATAGATAATAAAAGAATGACTGTATAACAAAAAATATTACAAATACAAGCTACTTGTACAAACTCTTAATAATAACTGTGGTATAAAATAATTGATGAATAAATAAATAGTTAAAAATAATATATATCAAAAAGCAAATTGAAAAAGAACTAGTAAAGATATTTATGGTTTCCTTTTTCTTTTTCTTTTTCTTTTTTTCCTTTTTTTTTTTTTTGCACTATATTAGTTATTTTGATTATCTTTAACATGTATAACATTCAAAACTTTAACACAGCCTTATTTACCATTCAAAAAAAAAAAGGATGACGGGGTCGTGTTGATTATTTTTTTTTAGCAAACCTTTTGTCATCTTAATGGTAAAATGTAAATGGAGATGAATTGATATTTTTAATAGGTTTATGGTGAGTAAAAAATGATTGAGGAGAAAATCTATCATACAATGGATGTATCACATCATCCGTGCATCAATATAATAATTCATTATCACAAGTATTAAAATATTAAAAATAGTTAAAAAAATGGATATTAAATCATACATATCATTTACTAATTTGTTGCTGATATCACATCACAAATACCTCCGTTGCACCAAAGAATTACTCACGCGATAAAGAAAGCTTACTCAATTATTTCTGTACCAAAAGAATAGGAGAGAAAAGACGATTGGGTTTTTTAATAATGATATTTGAATCCTCAATTCATCTCATCATCTCTAATTTTTCCCTAAAATTACCCTTATTGTTTTAATATCTCATCACAATTACCATCACCACCTATCTTCATCGACACCACCATCACTTAAATTTAAGTTCATCATGTCATCATTAGGGTGTTCGTGGTACGGTTCGGGCCGGTTTTTTTATTTTACACCTTAACAGCTGGTTGACGGTTTGGGAAATTAGAAACCAAAATCGTAAATTTGATAAGAAAAATCACGACGGTTCGGCGGTTTAGACAGTTCAGGTCGACTTCTTGGATTAGAAATTTTTTTAAATAAAATTTTGTGTGTTTTCACATAATAATTGAAGAGAAAAAATACATAATTTTTATTTATACGGTATATGTTGTCATATGATTATTGAATATCTTAAATTTCATGATTAAAGAAGAAGAAAAGTATAAAATAATTTTTAATTTGAACACGGGTCGGTAATTTAGGCGGTTCGGGTTGGCGGTTTGGCGATTTGGACAGTTTAGGTCGACTGTTTGGATTAGATTATTTTTTAAATAAAATTTCGTGTATTTTCACATAATAATTGAATAGAAAAAAATACCTAATTTTCATTTATACAGTGTATATTGTCATATGATTATTGAATATCTTAAATTTCATGGTTAAAGAAGAATAAAAGAATAAAATAATGTTAATTTGGACACGGGTCGGTAATTTAGGCGGTTCGGGTCAAAATTTACGGTTTGGGCTATTCGCGTCGCGATTTAGGTCAAAACCGCGCACCGACCCAAAATTTATGATTCGATTCAGGTCGAAACAAAATTATTTTCAATATTTTTCAAAATCACACGATTCGGTTCGAATCGAGCTGCAATTTGAATCAAAACCATGAACACCCCTAATCATCATCAACCTACTACTATCAAGTCCGAGTTGATAGTGATTAAGATAAGTCACGGTGGTGGTAATCAGGGCTCAATGGTGATGAAGATATGTGGTGGTGGTGGGGATTGATGACAATGGCGGTCTCAAGTTATCTTGAATTTTTGGACCATAAACGAGTTTTAAAATAGAGCCTTTATTGATGGATAAAAAATATACAAGTTATATTATATATTAAAATTTAAAATTTAAAATTTTTTTAAATTCTTAATTCTTAATTTTGAGTCAAATTTAAGATTTCAATCGATCATTTATATCGACTCTCCAAATGATATCCTCTATTAGAGGGTGATGATGGATTAGTGATAATGAATGTAGGCGGCAGTGCAATAGTGATACTTAAGAGATAGAGCATAGAGAAAAGGGGGAAAAAAAGCTTCAAATTATTTTTAATTCGGGCAATGCTAGAGGAAAATGGGTTAATTGAAGAGTACGGTTGGTGGGATAAATTTATGGATTAATTTTTTTAAACAAATTTCTTAGACAATGGTTGGGCTTTTTTAAATGGGCTCTTAAATTTGGTTGTCTTAAGTCACATCCGAAAAAACAACAAAAAAAATAGACCAAGCCCAATAAATTCTTTAAACAGATTGAAGCCAAGTCAATTCAGTGATGATGCTGCTGGGCCAGCCACCACCTACCCACTACTCCACACTAATTGCCACTTTGACTCTGCTTGGGCAATTTTGTCATCAAAGATATAATTGCAAAACTAACTAGGACAAAATTATATAAAATTACGTTTCAAAAATCATTGTTAATTAATATAATACAATTCAAAAGCTAACTCTTTGTGCAACTCAATTTAGGGTTTATTTGATATTGTGGTTTGATCTGTGGTTAGGTGATAAAATTATATTTTGATCAAAATAAATTTTTAAATGTCTGGTTAATAATAAAAAATTGTAATTACCAATCGAAATTTCTTTCAAAAACTTAGTTTTATAAAAATTAAAAATTTTAGATTTTCCCCAACAAACAAAATATTATAAAAACATATCGCAATTATTTTTTGACAAAAATCAAAATTATATAAAATCGTTTATGAACACCGTTTTTTCAGCTTTTTAAATTACAATACCAAACATAGCTTTAATTGTTACAATTAGATATTTGGAAAATTTATAGAAATAGCTCCGAATTTTGACTAATTACAGAAATATTTCAATTTAACTTAAAAAAAATTTCAACAATCATAATTGACCATTTAGTCTTTCTAATACAATTTTATATCTTCAGAAGGGTTTAAAAAAACATGATGGCAGGCATCTACTATCAATCAAACACAAGTCTACCACCACATTGTCAACAAAGTGGCCAGGAGACATTATCCAAAATTAGGAGCAAGACCTTGTTTTGGCTTGAAAGGTCTTGGTTAAAAAAAAAAAAAAAAAAAAAAAAGTATTAATTAAAATTTAAATTGCAATTTTACATTTTGGCTTCCTTAGATTAAAAATATGTGTGTTTTATCCATAAGTTATTTTTATTTATTTTTGTCCTTATCGATCATCGAACAAAAATACTAGTTTCACGATATTGTCCAAAGTGTTATTATTAAACTACATAAGTAAGAAAAAACTAAATTGGTCAATTTTGTAAATTAATCCTAATTTCGGACCACTCAAGTAAATTCCCCCCAGATTTTAATGCCTCCACTCCACTAATTTCTATTATCATTCAGTAAAACAAATTTGGGGACAATTGTAAAACTACTTTGCTAATGACCCTCACAAGTAAAATTAGGAAATAAAAAGGGTTAAATGTAAATTTCATCAAAAATCAAAGGCATTACTATAAAATAGTAAGCATATTGAGTGAGTGAGTCACGAACTCGGCGTGTTGAGTTCCCACAACACGCCGTGTTACACGCGCACACATTACAACAAGAATATTACAAAACACAAGCTCTTGTTCTCTTTCTTCCTCTTTCATGCTATTTCATCGAAACTCAAAAAAACCCATAAAACGCCCACTTCATGTCCGAAAATCAGACCCACCCCACGTAATTTTCTGGCATAAAATTCATACCCGTCTTCGATTTTCGCCTTAAATACCGCCACTTTCTTCACATCCTTGAGATCATCCACTTTAGTATCGCATTACTTGCTTGCTTGATTGCTTCATATATACATACACATGCGTATTGTTTTATATAGATTAGAATGGTAGATACAGTAACAAAGATGGCGGGACAGGTGGTGAAAGTGAAGACGGAGACATTAGAGGCTTGCATGACATGTCCTCTTTGTAACCACCTCGTGAAAGAAGCTACCACAATATCTTTGTGTCTTCATACATGTAAGCTTTGACGATTTTTGATCTGGGGTTTTGCTTGCTATTGGGAATTTGTTGGTTGGTTTCTTTGTTGGAGATTGTTTGCTCTTCATTGGCATTCATGAGTTGTGTTACTTGTGGGTCTATTTTTGTTGAAAATTTAGACATAGTAGTAAAATGTGTCAATGTTTGATGAATTTGTTGACCTTTTTCCTTTATTTTCTTCAAAATTCGATTTTGGGTTGTTCTTTTTGGAAAGTTTGTGAACTGGGTTCTATCCGTTTTCTGGTTTAATGATCTAGAGGTTCTTACTTAGCTTGCACTTCCACAATTCCTTGTTAACATTGGATGCTGGTTCTTTTCCTTCTCTTTATTATTTACTTATTTATTAATTTATTGGTGGTGTAGTTCGTATTTCTAATCTTTTTGCTGTTGAGTCATGTTTAAAGGTTGCAAGTTGGATAGATATTAGTGAGATTATGTGGATTTATACTCCATATGGTGATCCTTTTTGCTATCTTTTTTGAAAGGTAGGGTTGGGCGAAACCTAAATTGGATTTTTTTAATCCATCTTGTACTATTCGAACTCAATTGGCCATAAGCGGGTTGAAAACCACTCAGTTAAGGGGGAATTCAGGAAGCTATCTTTTAAAATCTTTTTTTAAGGATTAGCCTTTTATAACCATATCTTCTTGCAATGTCAGAGAAAGTAGATAGACACCTTGTAGTTACTCGCCTCCCCTCTTAACAAAATGTTTCTCATGCATTGAATTATGGAATTGTAATCAGTCTGCAGGAAGTGCATATATGAGAAGCTTTCGGATGAAGAGGTGGATTGCTGTCCTGTGTGCAGTATTGATCTGGGCTGTCTTCCAGTGGAGAAACTCAGGTTAGTACTGATGCCCTATTAATAATAAAGCTTTATCATTTTCATGTTCTTTTGTGGTCAGAATATGCTTGATGATCAAATTTCTTTTCAGTTTTCATTACTTCGAGACAAGAATTATAGATTGGAGTAGTTTTTCTAAGGATTGACTATATGTAGGCAAGCTGACTTAGAGCTTATTGTAGCAATTTCTAAATGTGTATGTTTACGTCTGAACCTAAAGTATATATCCATTTACATAAGTTACTGAGCAAAATAAATATGTAGTGATAGTGTTGGGGAGCTCTTGGCTGATGACTGCTTGGTCTAGTTGGCTTCGATATTGGTTGAACTAAATTTGACAAGAGTCATGATTTAGGGACTAACACCTCAAGTGCAATGGATTTTTACATTACCACCAAACCCCCATTTCCTCTTGGGATTCATTGTAATGCCTTTCTCGGTCCTCCAAGCTTGATTAACTTAGGTCTTGACATGGTTGCACAGAGAATTTTTATGCTTATGTATTGCTCTCTTACCACCTTAATCATCTTATTGGCCTATCGTGGGTTTTCTCTTTTATTGCATTATCTGTTTTCTTTTCTTATCCTTTTGGTTTCTTTTAGGAGGATCTCCTCCTTTTTATACACCTCTTTCTTTTCATCATAATTCATCACCATGCATAAGGTTTTCTGTTGCATCAGTAGCTGTCATGCACAAGTTTTATGCAAGCAAAGGTGTGGGTACTTTGTCAAAAATTACAATTTTTAACTCTTAATAAACATAGGCTGGCTGGCCAGACACCTTGCATCTAGTAGTATGCTAATATTTAAAGGAGCCTTAATCATATTGTTAGAATCCCTAAGATATTGTTAGAATCATAATCATAATCATCCAAGATATGATTATGATTCTATATATTTATAAGATATTGTTACATAATCATTGATATATGATTATGTAATCCTAATGATTATTAGTATATTTAGTTTCTATATTTAACTTGATGTAATGCCTATATAAGACATATCTCTTATAATTCTAAGTATTCAGAAATATAAAATCGTTTTATTCATTTAGATGGTATCAGAGCCAATCTTTCTCTGGGTTCTGGTTTCTCCTTTTTAGAGTCATTGTTCAAGTCGGCGTGTGGGGAACACGCTCCACTATATGCGTGTGAGCCTTACGCGCCGTATCTTCTTCGACAGTCTTGACAATACCAATGGCGACAAAATGCTCAGATCTTATCAGTTATTTGTCCCTTATCGCATCAAGTTCCACATTGATCTTTTTTCGGGGTTTTGTCATGGGTGATTTGGCAAGTTTTCTTTAGATGTTTTGAGTTGTTCTGGAATAGTTTAAATTTTTCCCGCTGTGTATTTTCCAGCGACGTTAAACCATCCAAACCTCCCCATCTGTTCTCGTTGTGCGTTCTCCAACGACGTTAAAACATCTAAGTCATCATATATGTTCCCGCTGTGCATTCTGCAGCAGTGTTTAAACATCCTAATCTCTATGTGGTTCTTGTGCTGGTTTCACTTATAACAAGCTTGATGCATATGATACATATGCTTCAACTTGAGGGGGAGTGTTAGAATCCCTAAGATATTGTTAGAATTATAATCATAATCATCCAAGATATGGTTATGATTCTATATGTCTCTAAGATATTGAGATGATTATTAGTATATTTAGTTTCTATATTTAGCTTGATATAATGCTTATATAAAAATATATCTCTTATAATTCTAAGTATTCAGAAATATAAAATCGTTTTATTCATTTACACATATTAATTTATACCTATTCAACTGCATGTTTGAAATCACTTCCTTAATAGTGCCGTCCTTTGCTTGTAGAGGATTTATTAACAACTCTGGTTTTATGGGGTTAGTTTTATCATTCTTTTATACAACATTTAGCTTGGGGGCATGACTAGTGTTAGTAAATGTGCTTATGCTCTTTTGGGTGCTAATGGAATACGTGTAGGCCAGACCACAATTTGCAAGATATAAGGGCCAAAATTTTCCCTTTTAAAAGAAGAAAGGTTCAGGCTCCTGAATTTATGCCTTCCATTCCTCTTCCGGTGAAACGGAAGGAGCGATCACTATCATCATTGGTGGTCAGCACTCCCAAAGTGCCACAGCACACTGGCTTGACTGGGAAGAGGACAAAAGGAAGTGCAAGGAAGGCTGCTGCTTTACGAGGATGTGGATTTACGCTTGAGGATAAGAAAGATGATTCTACTGAAGATCGTCTGATGAGCTCTAGCTCACCTGATTCATTAAACAAAAATAGGCAGGTAAAAGAGGCTGAACATCATCTTTGACTTTTAATGAATTTAGTTCAAATCTAGTTTTGTTGCAGGGTTTAGAATATTAGCTGCTATTCATCCTTTTTAAATTGTTTTAGGAATCTTACAAGGCAGAGCCACCAAACGAGAAAGGGCCTATTAAGGATATGGAGAATGATGGTGAAATGACAGAAGGAAAAGCTGATCTCTGGACATCCTTAAACTGTCTTGTTGAAGCTGCCAACAGAACCAAGTCCTCCAAGTTAAATTCACTGGGGCCATCTCTTGCCAAATCAGATCTGCACAATACCCCTGATTCTGAACTGTATATGCATGAAACCAAGGCCAAAGTAGAAATACCGAATGCTACTGGTAGTGAAGTATATATGTCTAAAACCAAAATGAAAGAGCATGGACAGAGGACAAAATTCCATAACGACAAGAACGAAATCGGTTTTCTTCCAGGACAAGTGAAGCGTAGAAGGTTGCGTGCAGCAGCTAAAAAAAGGGAAGCCAGATCTGATGAGTTGTGTGCTGCTGCGCAAGCCGTGCTAGATGCTGCAGGAGCTAGGCACAAAAGAGGGAATACTCCAATTTGGTTCTCGTTAATTGCTTCCGAAGATCAGTAAGATGCTACTTTGAATTTCTATATCATTATACAATGTTTTTATATTTGCTTTATCTCAAGGGTATGTAAAATCTGTTATCTGGGAGCTTGATTTGCAAATTTGCTCAATTCTCCAATTGTCTGGTAAATGGATTTAGGAAAGGGGATGCTTCCTTGCCTCAGATCTCCACGTGTTACTTGAGGATAAAGTGAGTTTATTTGATCCCTATTCCTGCCATACAGTTATACTTTATACCTGTATTGTTTCACACTTGTGGTTTAAGTCAAAATTTGAAAGCATTTACTAGCTGATATTAAATCATGAGATTGTTTTTCCCGTTAGTATTGTTATGCTCATGGTAAGTTGTTAAGACTCTTAAAGCTAAAAGTCAAGTAAAATTTTAAGTAGAAGCAAAAAACTGAACAGATGCTAGACATAATTGCCATCCTTAAATGTACTTGATGACTAGTGCGTGATAAATAGGGACATGGGATGCGAGAAAAACAAATTGTTAGGAAAACACAGAGTTGTATTTTTTATTTCTTTATCTTTTCTTTTTGAAGATGTGGTTAAATTATGGAATGGATTGGTGGCATATGAAACTTTTTCATGCAAATATTAAGGGTAGCATGCATTTGAAATTTCTTCCTTGCAGTTTTGTAATTATTAGCTAGAACGTATACTGGATTAATTCTTTCTTGTTCCTGGGCAAGTTTCCCAAGGCTAGCTTGTTCTTGTATTATTTCAGATGATTCTAGTTATGAATATTAACACACCTTATGCTTCATTTCATTTTCTTATTTGCATGATCATAGGGATGGTCAAATGCCTGTCTCATTTATTCAGAAGTACCTTGTAAAGAAACTTGATCTCACCAATGATACTGAGGTGAGTTCATCTCTCTTTCTCGACAACAAAACCAGTGATCTTTAGATTAATTTTTGGAGCAACAGTTCCCGACTTAATCGTAGTCAAACTATCGTTCAGGTGGAGTTATTTTGCCGAGGTCAGCCAGTGCTTCCGACATTGCAGCTTCATAACCTAGTAGACCTCTGGTTTCGCACAGCTTCGACATCGAAAAAAGTGCCAGCCTCCATCGGCTCTTCAGCTAGAGACTTCGTGATGGTCTTGTCATATTGTCGGAAAGTTGAAGCCACTTGAAGCTGCCTTTCAAAATGTACTCACATTCTCAGTTAGACCTTACTAATCTTATCTTATGTTGTAGATTACAGCAATTACATGGACTACACAATGAGATTTAATCATTTATGTTTGTAGATCACTCGCTAGTTGTTATACGTATGAAGTTATTGAATTTATTTATTTTACTTGTTATGTCATGGGTGCACTTTAGTCATTTTATCCAGAGATTTGAACCGTCAGTGTCAGCCACTAGGCTAATTACTAATTAGTAGTTTGCTTTATACTAACGACTTGTTAGTAGACGGCAAGTCGTCCGCATTTTTCACATATACTAACGACTTGTCAATTTTTAAATAAACGTAAGGAGATGCTCTTATTAGCCTACAGAATCATTGGCCAATTCATGTAGCAAAGAAATAGGCATGATGACTTGTCACATTCATCTTGTAATAAAACTATTAACAAACATTCAGTCAAGATACTAACTACAAAGGAAAATGATTTTATAGCTGATTGATCCTTTGGAATGATTCCAATTTTGCTCAAAGGAGACATTTAG